>JAUMGZ010229428.1:0-11108 GCA_032359645.1 Pododesmus macrochisma
ATATAGATTACTTAGAGCAGCATGATTATTGAAATGATGGGTACCGGTACTATATATAGATTACTTAGAGCAGCATGATTATTGAAATGATGGGTACCAGTACTATATATAGATTACTTAGAGCAGCATGATTATTGAAATGATGGGTACCGGTACTATATATAGATTACTTAGAGCAGCATGTTTATTGAAATGTTGGGTACCAGTACTATATATAGATTACTTAGAATATATTTATTTATTTTACAGGACGTGGCAAGAAAATTCTCAGAATTTGGAGAAATTGGAGACATAAATGTTATCCAAACGTATGTAATTTTTTTTGTGTAATAAACTCATAATATTACATGTATAGAAACATAAATTAATTAACTTTAAGAAAATGTATACTTTTAAAGAGTTATTATGGATGCCTTTGAAGATACAGCAAGGAAGAGCTGTTAGTTTTAATGACTACCTTAATGTTCTTATGTGAACCAAGGCCATTCCCAGACATCAAAGTATAACAAACATGGTGAACAAGGGGTAAGGCCACTCCCAGACATCAAAGTACAACATAGATGGTGAACCAAGGGGTAAGGCCACTCCCAGCCAGGGGTAAGGCCGTTCCCAGACATCAAAGTACAACATAGATGGTGAACCAAGGGGTAAGGCCACTTCCAGACATCAAAGTACAACATAGATGTCTGAAAGGTTAACATTTCTTATACTCAAGGAGTTTTTTGTAGGTCATAATGTATGTTTCATATAAGTAAATTTTTTATTCTTCTATAAAGTTGTTCATCAATTGTTGTGTTGCATTCATATCAAAATTAAGGTACACATTTGTATTATGTTCAAATCAAAGCTAACCCTCTAGGTATAAATGGGTTAAGGTTCAACAGTTTTGTTTTCAGGTTATTTTTCATCAGATTTGTAGAGAAACAGAGTGCAATAGCAGCTATATCTAGATACTCGTCAGACCTTGGTGTCAGAATAGCATATCAAATGAAGTATACAGACAGGCACACAGGTCATAGTGGACCAGAAAATAGTATGTATTAATAACACATTGTTTATGGGCTAATTGATTAGTTATGATCAAAAGTAGACTTCTCCAACTAATTGATTAGTTGTGATCAAAAGTAGAATTCTCCGACTAATAGATTAGTTATGATAAAAAGTAAACTTCTCCGACAAATTGATTAGTTATGATAAAAAGTAGACTTCTCCGACTAATTGATTAGTTATGATAAAAAGTAGACTTCTCCGACCAATTGATTAGTTATGATAAAAAGTAGACTTCTCCGACCAATTGATTAGTTATGACAAAAAGTAGACTTCTCCGACTAATTGATTAGTTATGATAAAAAGTAGACTTCTCTGACTAATTGATAAGTTATGACTAAAAGTAGACTTCTCCGACTAATTGATTAGTTATGATCAAAAGTGAACTTTTCCGACTAATTGATAAGTTATGATCAAAAGAAGACTTCTCCGACCTGGTGGAATATTCATGCAATAGAAAGTGAAAAGTTGGCAGAAATCATTGTTTAAGAATAGTACAAGTCATGTTTTGTCATGGTAAGAAAGAGTTACTTAGGGATTTCTTTATTGTTTGTATATGAGAAAAATCAGGGTTTTTGTGATGTCTTTTTGCATGCCAGGTTCAAGTGTTTCAAGGTATAGAAATAATTTTTTAGTTTACTTGGACAGAGAAGACCAAGTGGACTTTTGCTATAGTAATTTGTTGTCCATCATCTGACTTTGTTTGTTTTGTATATAATCTTCATTAAATCTGTTGCTCTAGTAAATAAATATTGCTGTAATATATTCTTTTGTTGTACGTATACAGGTGGACATTAAGTCATAATGGGTCTCTTGTTATAGGTTAAAACTTTTAGAGTTTCTTTTGAAGCATAGCAATATTACCAAAACTATTAATTTTTATAGAGTACAGCTATTTACTTCTACCACTGCGGTAGCTCAAAGGAAGAGTGTTCTCTTTGAGTACGGAAGGTTGCAGGTTTGATGACTGCCCGCGTCACACCAAAGACATAAAATTAGATAATATTCTTACTCCTTGCCAAGCACTTAGCAATCTGCGTAGGAGAAGGACTGATTGGCTCGGTGTCAGGATAATGGTGCCATAAGTGTGCACTTTCACAAGCAGACACTGTCTCAGTATGACAAATTTAACTATAACATTATTCTATTTGTAGATTATAGAGATTCATCTTCCCAGGGATCACAAGTAATATCTATACCAAGATGTCCAGTAAAACATCAAGGTTTATTTTACTATAACATTATTCTATTTGTAGATTATAGAGATTCATCGTCCCAGGGATCACAAGTAACATCTATACCAAGATGTCCAGTAAAACATCAAGGTTTATATGAATCGCCAGCTCATTTGCACCTCTCTCCAGCTGGTGAAAGAACAGCACACATAATGGGACGAGGGAGAGGAATGAGAGTAGCCCCTAAATTTGCTGAACCCTCATCAGGCTGTCCCAGTAATTTGAATGGTACTGCAGGTATAGGCAGGGGATGTCTCAGGAGAGACAGGAGGAGACAGGAAGGTGTGGTAAAATACTTGAAATAAATATAAAGGTTACAATTTAATTTGAAAATGCTGCTACTTTTTGTGAAAAATAAATGGTATAAATGATGTGCTATGAAGCAAGATGTAACAAGTAGGGACATTTGACTGCTACCTGGGAATAGTTCTTGCTTTTATTGACCTTGGTAAATAGCATGTTTAATGTATCATGCTATAGGAGCTTAAATTAAGAACGGCCTTAAATAAATTTCTTGTACTATTTCAAATATTGATGGAGGTTTTGATGAATATTTTTCTGATTAGATGAGCAAAGCAACTATAATCAAAATTGTACAGATCCATATGCCCACATTGTACTTGGCAAACGTGGATTATACACAGTGTGCTATGCAAGACACCTGGAGCCCGAAGGATTTGGTTTCATGGTGAGTTGATTACTTTTTTTGTGCTTTCTGTGTCATGCCCTGCAGCTCCTGTTGGCTATAGTCATTACTGTGCATTACTCATTTTGCAAACGTAAGCAGATGAACGTTAATGCTCAATGGACCTCTTGTTACATTTGCAACTTCTTCCAAACTATTTCAGCAATGCAACTAAATCTGTACTAAGTAAAGTTAGACTCTGCTCCCAGGTGGCTCAATAAGGGGGCACCACTCTGGGGCCAAAATGAATGAAAAGAACTTGACAAAATTTCCAAAAAAGGTCTTTGATATAATCAAGAAGGCTAAGCATTAAGTACTTGCAAAACGAAGCACCACTGGGGCATGAAGAACCAAATTTGTTAATTGGGTGTTCTCTAAAAGAACTGCACAGTTTTCTACTTAATTTGTCAGGAAGCAACTATAGGGGATTCATACCGAAGGTCCAAGGTGGACTTTTCTCATACGAATCCCGTCCGTCGTCCATCCGTCGTTAACTTTTGCTTTAAACGACATCTCCTCTGAAACCACTGGGCAGATTTCGACCAAATTTAGCAGGAAGCATCCATAGGGGAAGGGGATTCAAGATTGTACAAATGAAGGACCTGATCCCCCAGGGGACAGGTGGGTGGGGTCTTAAGCGGTAAATTTTAGTTTGCCTTTAAACGACATCACCTCTGAGACTATTGGGCAGATATCAACCAAATTTGGCAGGAAGCATTCTTAGGGCAAGGGGATTCAAGATTGTACAAATGAAGGACCTGACCCTCAGGGGACAAGTGGGCGGGGCCAAAAGGGGTAAATTTGACAGTATGCCTTCAAACAACATATCTCCAGAGACTATTGGACAGATATCAACCCAATTTGGCTGGAAGCATCATTAGAGTAGGGGATTCAAGAATGTACAAATAAAGGACCTGACCCCCAGGAGACAAGTGGGCGGGGCCAAAAGGGGTAAATTTGACAGTATGAATTCAAACAACATATTTCCTGAGACTATACGACAGATATCAACCAAATATGGCTGGAAGCATCATTAGGGTAGGGGATTCAAGAATGTACAAATGACGTTTCTGACCCCATAGGGGACAGGTGGGTTGGGCCAAAAGGGGTATATTTGACAGTTTGCCTTTAAACGACATCTCCTCTGAAACTACTGTGCAGTTTTCAACCAAATTTGGTAGGAAGCATCCTTTTGGAAGGGGATTCAAGATTTTACAAATGAAGGACCTGACCTTTAGGGGATAGGTTGGCAGGGCCAAAAGGGGTTAATTTGACAGTATGCCTTCAAACAACATATCCCCTGAGACTATAAGACATATATCAACCAAAATTGTCTGGAAGCATCCTTAGGGGTAGAGGATTCAGGAATGTACAAATGAAGTCCCTGACCTCCCAGGGGACAGTAGGGCGGGGCCAAAAGGGGTAAATTTGACAGTTTGCCTAAAACGACATCTCCTCTGAGACTATTTTGCAGCTTTCAACCAAATTTGGCAGGAAGCATCCTTAGGGGAAGGGGATTCAAGATTGTACAAATGCAGGACCTGACCCCCAGGGATAGGTGGCCATGGGCAGAGCCAAAAGGGGTAAATTTGACAGTATCCTTTTAAACGACATCTCCTGATACTATAGGGCAGATATCAACCATAATTTGCTGGAAGCACTTTTAGGGGTAGGGAATTCAAGATTGTACAAATGAAGTGCCTGACCCCCGTGGACAGATGGGCAGGACCAAAAGTGGTAAATTTGACAGTTTGCCTTTAAACGCAACTGTCTGCAGTACTAATCATTGTCTATTAAAAGACTGGTGAATTCAGATGAAGGGACTATCAAAATATTCAAGATCAACAGAAACTCCTGACAGAGTGACCAAACTATACATGACACATTTTTCTTACCTTTATTCAAATGGTATTCCACTTGAGATGTACTAAGCCATATATGACCTAAATGTTAATATATCTTTAGATAAAGTTAATGTACTTTACATAAGTGAAAAAGGCATAATATTATGGACAACGTTAAAATGAAGCGCAAAAAGTAACTTAATTGTTTACATCATGTATTTTGTATAGGCATGTCTCTGACTTAGGACATTTAAATATCATTCACATACTTAGATAATGACATTAGTCATACTGGATTGAATTATGTTCAGATTTATCAAATATATATGACCTGTGATATATGTTGCCATTGACTTAGATAGGTTAAGTTGGAGAAACTTTACACATTAGACATTAAAATTATATAATCTTGTTATTTGCTCCACGCTAAAGCTCTTAGCTTTCTTACCAGGAGAGGAACTTGTTGACTCAGTGCTATGATAAATTGACCAAGTGATACATGTTAACGTGTCTGTGTCATGATAATAGTCGAGACAGCACTATAAAGTTGCCATCAGTGCGTACTAGTACAAACAGACAGTCACGATATGGCTTAACATGAGTTGAAATAGAATGTTAAACCCTTATAAATCAAACATACAAACTTAAAGATGTACTTTAAAAGAATCAACTTTTCCTTTCATGGGCATTGGAAAATTGGTGAAAGAAATATATTTTTTTATCTGTTGGGCAGATTATAAACACATGCGCACATGTGGAGAGAGAGAGAACAATTAATTGAGGTACATTTGGCTTAGCAACACTCTTAAGTTTGACTTATATAAAGTCTATAACAACAATATTTATCTTGATACAAGATACATCTTACTTCCAAATGGTAGGTCAATGATATGTTATAGATTATACTTTTATTACAAAAGAATTTTCTCCACCTACTACCTGTAATCAACCTAATAAATGTCCAGGGCACTTACAAATAGATTAAATGTACTGCAATACTCTACCGTAATGACTCTTGGCTGTTGTACATGACCTATAGTGCTTGAAAAGGGAGGGGGCGCTTATTACATTGAATACAATGTTCTGATTTTGTTGGGCATTCTTAAACAATATGTATTACTGTACAAATCGTATTGAGAAATCAATACCAATATATTAATATGTAAAAGTATCACTGCAGCCCTACTATGCAGTTATTCTTGTAGAGGAGAGTAACAACGATGGCTAGTCATTGATCTTATTTCCAATTTTAGAAAACAATTTTCTGTTTATAGGATATAGATGTGAACACAATTGAACATAGGTCTATGATGTTATGTACCATGCAACCCTCAGATTTATCATATTTCGATTCCATTGATAGAGGTTAATCAATATAATGAACCAATGCTAGGGATGAGTGTTCAATGTGTGATCACACTGGGACTTACATATTTGATCCCAAAAATCAAATTAACAGACAACGGAAAGATCAATTCTTGTTCATAGCATTTTAATTTGTATATGTATCTATCAAAATGTTTTTTTCATGAAATGCCAGTTCAGTTTGTTTATCAAATAAGCATCACTTTGAAAAGAGATCTATTAACACCCTTTAAAAGATAAAATTTGTTAATTTAAATAAAAAAAAACATCTTTACTGGTATGACATGTCAACTTCAACTCTGTGGTTTTTAATATAATTCAAAATAACACAATTACAAATCGGTCATATTTTAACATAAGTACAGTAACTGCGCCTGACAACTGTATTGCACGATAGCGGCATCGTATACAAGCACTCAAGAGTGAACTCCCTTCGTTGTTTACAAAAAGAGAAAGACGAATTGCCTGTAAATAAACGTTGCTGCATTGCTTAGATAGAGGATGAAAATACTGTTCACAATTTAGAAAGAAAATGAAATGCTTTCTAATAGCATTCTTGGTGGAATTTACCTTAGATTGCCCTTTCTAACTTTGCCAAGGGTAAATTTTATGAGTGTATGAGCATCGCGCCAAAGATACAATATAACACAAAATAAATAGCTACAATTAAACAGCACTATAACATATCCATATCAGCTTGACGAAATATACATTTTTTATTGATGTATTAATCTACGTATTTCGAAGGTTGTGCAAATAATGATAAGTAAGGTTAGATAATGATACACACTTTACATCTATCTAAGCAGACGATCAACTATAAACTGGAACACAGCTCGGCCGTAGGTTGGCAGGTAATGTCGAATGGTGGTATTTAATGTTCACATTTCTATGTCGTATGTCTCGTATTTCTATAAGGAGCTTACTTTGGGCGCCTTTTTGCTTTGTATTCTAAATTTGTGATATCACCCTTTCGAATAGGAGATATCACCTATGCGAATAGGTTATATCACAAAAAGGGAATAAAAGGTACAACCTCGCCCCATAGCATACTGTGTTTTAAGTATGATATTTCCTCAATTAAAACGAAACAGTAGTTTATCAAGCCGGAAATAAAAAAGCTGCCTTATGCGGAAACATAGGTGTATACTCATAAGAATATCCAGAGTACACTTTTGAGCGGAACGTGTATAGACGGTTATTTACTTGTTCTTGATTAATAAATATGTCTTGAGTGTGTATGTTAGTGTGATTACGTCGTCCTAGGATTCGACGCACTCTGTGTCAAGCGCATCTTGGGTATCCCACAGGGGCTTTGCTTGAAAATGTCTCTTCAATAGAACCACTGGATATAAAGGCTTCTGTGGTATGTGTTTATATCCTATCAGATGGAACGAATATATAAATAAAACCAACAATTTTTTTTAAACAGCACAAAACAAAATTAAACACAGAATCGTAATTTGCAAGAAATAAATTAAAAACTTTAAAGAAACGAAAACAAATTTCAGACCGTTTATTATAAATGTTTTATTTTTGATGCTTCATTGGGGTTTAATGTCTCTTAACGTCACATGTCTATTTCTTAGTAAGATGGTGTGAAAAAGCGCACTGATAGTGACTTTATAATGTTGTCACACTGAAATATTACGCCGCAAACACATCGACATGATATCCAACTCAGTTATATTATCCAGACACCGATTTTTCATACACAGATTGCTGAGTGCTTAGCAAGAGGCAAGTTAACGTTACATTTTCATGTTAAGTGTTACGCAATCTTGGTTCGAACCCGCTACCTTACGTTCACGAAGTTAACACTCAAAACTGAGCTACTGGCAACGGTATATCACATGAAAGAATCCTGTGTTTGTATAAATGTGTTCATTTACCAGTCGACAAGAAGATAACATTAATCAACATATACAAATGTCAAAACATTATGTTTAAATAACTATCAATTTCGGTGTCTATTATTAATAGACAACAATATACTACTTGTTAAGTCGACATTCAGCTTAATGTTAATCTTCCAGCATGGTTGTAAACTCGTACGTCTTAAATATTTACATTGTAAATGATTTATCAATGTTATTCATCTATTTATTCATTCATTAATTTATTAAGTGGTTTGATTTTTCCTTTCGTCATACGACAGTCGTCGTCGCTCCTTTTATTCCATTTTTCTGCTTGTCCTTTTTTAGGTTTCATTATTAAAAGATTACTTTTATTTTGTATTTTCAATTTTTCGATATTACAGACAGACAATAAGCGATGTCTCTTTATCACCTGAAGACAAAATGTAGGCTCTGCCTACCTATACAGAAAGTGCTCCTTCATTACGTGCCGGAAGTGCAGCAAAAACTA
Source organism: Pododesmus macrochisma (assembly GCA_032359645.1). Lineage (NCBI taxonomy): Eukaryota > Metazoa > Mollusca > Bivalvia > Pectinida > Anomiidae > Pododesmus > Pododesmus macrochisma. Next base: position 8,544 of record JAUMGZ010229428.1, read on the forward strand.
GAAAGCACTGCAGCATCAGAGACCAAAATACCTTTAAAGAAGTACGAGGATATACCTTGTCCCTCGCTCTTTTTTAGTTTTCTCAAGAACCCTTCAAAAATGACCAAAAATTTTGAAGTCTTTGATGATTTTCATAAAACGTTTGGGCCGATAGTACGACTACATTCTAAAACTTTCAAGGGTATTTTAATGACAGACACTTCTGCGATCGAGAATGTACTTCGCAAAGAAGGAAAATATCCACAACGAACTCAGCTTCAGCTTTGGATACAGATACGGGAGGAAAATGGATTAAATTTAGGACTTGTTTTGTCGTAAGTATTTTTCGTTGGTTTATGTTTAAAAGTAAATAGAAGAGTAGGTGGCAATGCCGTTCCGTGGGTGTATCCTTCTTTCTGAACTACCTCAATTGCTATGATATATCGTTCCTGTTGTCGCTTCTCTTTCTGCTTTATTGTTTGGTCCCCTTGTGCTTGACACCTTATCGTGGTGGGAGGTTTGAGATGCTGGCGGGAATTTGTGTTCCTGGTAGGGTCACTCAATTCAGACAGGTTAAAGTGTAGAGGCCAGAGAAAGATCTGCACGTCATCCGGAGGGGACGCTAAGCTGACGGTCTCGTGTACAGGGATTGTTAACCCCTGGCACGATAAAGATCCCCATGCAAAGTTCGATAGAAGACTATGCGGAGACGCCGTTGCATGATTCATCATTCTTTCTGATCTATCCGTATTGCTTTGTTTTTTCCTGTTCCTGACGCTGCTTCTCTTCCTGTCCTATCGTTTGCTTTTCCTCATTGGTCTTTTGTCACGGTATCGCCGAAACACACTGGATTGACATTAATTCCTTAATAAATATACATGAAGTATGAACATCTTTAAAAGTTCCATTACTGTAAACAAATTGTTGTGGAATTATTGCGATGGTCGTTTGATTAGACGGGAGGTGATTGCAATGCTTGGCGACGTCGTCCGCCAAAAAACCAGTATGAAAAGGATCAACAGAACGATAGACATTGACAAATAAACAATAACCGCGTCAAACAATGAAGCACCGGAGTGTGGTTAAGTAAATCGACATCACAACAATCATCAAGACTAGTAATCAATGCGGACCGACTTAGGACGGTTAAGTAAATCGACATCACAACAATCATCAAGACTAGTAATCAATGCGGACCGACTTAGGACGGTCACCCAGCACGAAACCAGGCGGTGTGATTAAACCGGTTAATGAGGCCTAAACCTTCACACTACCCGCATGAGACTAGAAGTCTTAAGTACAGACATACATTTAAAAATTAATAAATATCTCTCGAAATCATAGTATGATAGATATTAATTAAAAGTGGTTTTTACTCTGAAATAATTTTAAGATTTGACTGGGTTAACTTTACAGTAGGACTTATGATTGCAGCCTACCAGAAAAAATTCAAGAAAAGTGTATAAGAAATTCGGATGATATTTAGTCATCAAGTTCATTGTTTCAAAATCATGGGGTTTTAGTCTAATGCAGGAAGTAGAAAGGCTGAGGCCTCATAAACCGGTTTCGTGCTGGGTGACTGTCCTAAGTCTGTCCGCATGGGTTACTTGTCTTGAGGATTATTTTGATGTCAATTTAATTTCTCACATTCTGGTGCTAATGGTTTGATGCAGTTATTATTTGTTCGTCAGTGTCTCTCGTTCTGTTGACTCCACTCATATCGCTTTTTGCAAAAATGATTACCATATGTGACCGCTTTTCTTAACTTTACACGAGGACACGAACATGTACGTGTATGTAGCAGGCTACTTACTACAAACAGTTCGAGAACAAACGAAGATGCTATTCGGTCACGAGACTGCTTTCTTTAACTTGACATGAGGACACTTACATGTACGTGTATGTAGCAGACTACTTACTATAACCAGTTCAAGAATGTCTGAGAACACACAAAGATGCTGTTCGGTCACAACAAGTTTCAGTTCTTAAAACCAAGGGTATTTAGAAAAAAGCCTCTTAAACCGACAACCAAACCTCAATAAAAGCAGGGTCGTAGTCTGCATGGAGGGTTGGGGTTCGGGGCAGGGAGCAATTTTGTTTTACCCATGCCAACCCTCTACCGATTTCCCCCAGACTACGGCCCTAAAAATTATGATAATACTTATAATTTCCGATTTCACTTTTTCACGAGACTTGTCTTCAGACTCATGATTGCAATGGACCACACAAATGAAGAGAACATCCGATAAGAAATAAACATGTCAGGCGACAAGATGTTATGGCGGACCTAATCATTATACTACGCTAGATTGGAGATGATATGATGTTGTCGTGTTTCATTGGACGTTTTATTTCGCATATAATGTTCGTAAAGCGCCGTTATCTTCTACGTTTGTTTCTCACACGTTATTGTAAGTAACACACGAGATAATAATTCTGTTTTCCAAATTTATCGAGAAAACTTTGTAATAAGAGTAGATATCGTGTGTGTTATTATACAGTTGTTTCATGTTATTTGACCAATAAAAACGATAATCCAACTATTTTGATAGATTTTCATGTTACTGCCTGTCATTTGTAATTTTT
>JAUMGZ010229439.1:0-11106 GCA_032359645.1 Pododesmus macrochisma
TTTTGAGGGCCTGCTATGACTTGTTTAAAGTTTCCCATTCAGTGTCCTACAATACTTATACCTCTGAGCACTACTATATAAATGTATTCAAGCTAATTATTACTCAGCTGCTTGGCCAAATTTGACCAAACATTATGCGGTCCCCATATTACTATAGCTATTTCCAGAAGATTAAGGTCGGATCCACCAATCAATCAACATCCAGGAGTAAAATTTTAACATGGCCATTTATTAGTTAGCTGCTTCAAGTTTACAAATAAAAGAAGCCAGTTTCCATCCTAGTGGGTTAACAAGGGGTAAAATAAAGTACATTTTGAAAAAAATGGATTACTCAGGTGACCGTTAAGGCCCATGGGGCCTCTTGTTAGTTAATAAATGTAAATTTGTTTCATTTTTATGTGTGCGACCTTAGAATATCGTCTTGGTTTTTCGAGTTGCTATTTAAATCAGAAACCAATGAACACTGAAAGGCAGGATCAGTCTCATTAAAAGATTTTGAGTAATTTCCATATGCGTCCATTAACTGTATTCATTTCACATGTATAAATGATCTTTATGTAAAAACTAGGGTCTCACTTGATGATGACCCTGGTCGCTGTCCGGTTGGATCCGGTTTTTGTATCCAAACTAACATAAAACATGTCACATTGTTTGTTTACAGCGGTATTCATTCAATACATTAAACATGATTGCTTATATATATTAAGTGAAATGCATAGTTTCTAAAAAACTTTATATTTTGATATCACTACTTATCGTAGTGTTGTACTGTGTTACAATATGGCATGTTTTGCATTTGGTGTGTGTGTGTGTGTGTGTGTGTGTGTGTGTGTTTGTGTGTATGTGTGTGTGTGCGCGTGCGTGCGTGCGTGCGTGCGTAAGTATGTATGCATGTACTATAATTATTGAAAATGAAATCTAAATCTAAATAAACAAAACCCGTCATATCTATAGCACTAAAACATCAAAATAGTGCGAAAGATTGATAAAATCATTATAAAAAGATGTAATCCCCAAATATGCAAGTTCACGAGTACCAGACTTGCTTCTAGGTTTGAATAAAGACTTGAGTTTGGTATTTGTGTTTTTGTGTACCTCCATTATTTTCATTCAATCAAATCCTATCAGAATAGTGCATTGGTTTTTGTATTTTCCCCTTATATCCCATGTTACAGTGTTAACAGAAACATACGATCTGAACCTACAGCTTACCACGACCGTGCATCAAATCAACTTCGTAACTCTTATGTGTAAGACAGCAATAAATTGTAGCCTCTCTAGCCGATCGATAATGAGGTAATAATTCCAATGATGAACAGAAGAGTCTATCTATAAATCTTCATTTTCGTTGACAGAATGCCAATAATAGATTCTTATTTAATATGATTTGTCGTATGTTAAATTTGATAACATTTATTTGAATTTTTACAAGAAAAACGACGAGAATTATAATCATGCGCTATTTTGTTTTCGTATGCTGTTTATTGTCGACATCTGACAGCATTATGATGTAATAGGTGACCTGAGTTATAAATTGTTGCTAGGGTTATTGTTGTATCCTGAGATATCATTTAAATAAGATGTGTTAAAAGATCGATAAGGAAGGCTTTCGTCCAACTTATCTGAAAAGTCCTTGTTTTTTTTATTATACAGTAGGGTTCAATAAACCAACGGAACAAAATATATTTACATGTAGCAATGATCTGAATGGTAGTGTAGGATGATGGATGAAACCATGCATAATATTCTACAACAGAGGCAATTTTTGTCGTAAGTAAAATTATGATTCTTATGAGTTTGTTTGTTTGTTTGTTTGTATTAAGGGCTTTTTGTCCGATCAACAGCTAAGGTCATTTACGGACGTGCCAGTTTTACTGGTGGAGGAAACCAGAGTTCCGGGAGTAAACCACCGACCTATGGCAAGTCACTGGCAACTTTCTCACACTATACAAATAAGTTAGATTCACAATACCTGAGATATGCATCCTACAAAGCCCTGTGTCACACGCACATCAGTAGGAACCCTTATGCTAGGTTCAACTCCTCCCAGATATAATCTTGTTCGGAGGTCCAATCCGATTGTTGTTCCCGGGGAGGTAGCTGAAAATACAATGGGAGACAACTCTTACAGAATGAAATTACTTAATTTAAGTGCCCTATGTACCGACTAAATGGGCTTTAATAGACTGATTATCTTGTTACAAAATTAGATATTTAAACAATAAGGTTAAAGGGATATAACTCTTGACATACTTGCTAAAATAAAGGGAAGTAAACTATGTATCTATTAATCAGAAGTATAATAAACTTAATTTATGTTGATGACAATTTTGATTAAAATAGAAGTGTAAAAATATTTTGTAAAATCATCTAAGTTCTATAATAATATACATTTTAGATTTAGCATGATACTTTCAGATTTTTAACAGTGGATATCTGGTTTGCTTGAATTGTGAACATTTGTTCCAAATGTTGTGTTTATCTTATTATAAATTATTTTCTATTAAAATTTATCTTAGAAGCATTTTTCAAAGCATCTTTAATGTTTGATTATAAGTGGAGGAATACTAGGACTTATATAAGAACCAGGGTAAAATATTACTTACATTGTATTCTTACAACAATTTAAAACTTTATGTTAGCTTTAATATTTTTAAATATAATGTGTGTTTATGTATCAATAATAAAGTGAGAAATTGATTATTAAAGATACCTGAATTTGTTTGAATTTTCACTTTGTTTTCTTTTAAAATTATTATCTTTTAACTTGGCAGTACACAGTTTAACGAAAGATGAGGTAGACATGCTTTTACCTTTGTCTTTATTGAAAGATTAAGTTAAGTTGTATATGAACATTATATTATTCATATCTTGATAGCAAATAAACATTACGCTTAAGTTTCTTGCAGATAAAATATATAAGTACATAAAGGGGATCGGCCTTAGACGAAAACGGGGACTGCAAAGAAAATACATGAGTGCTAGATTGAAACTTTAACATTCAAGATAAATAATTGCTTTCAAAATAGATAAGAATACCTTAGATAATCAATTTTGATAAATAATGAAAAGTGTATCTCCTGTTGAATCAAAATAAATCTGACTGGAAATGTAGCCGGCTTGTCACTAAATCAGATGACTTTAAAGAGAGTATTTTATGAGTCTTTGTTGTACATGAAAAACATCTGAGTAAATATGTGTAGTACATGCAAAGTAAATTTAACAAGCATGCAAAATCTAAGACAATCACCTTAATAGTATATCTATATGATTCTGATTTACAGAGAATACTCTTATTAGCTATACATGGAATATGACTCTTAAAAATAGTCGTCATTTGGATATGGAGCTACAGCAGCTTAGCCTTATGGTTTTATTTAGTGACCCCAGTTCAAATTACATAGAGTAATGCTGATTTTAATCATTTTAAGTGAGGATGAAACATAGCATTTTCTCCTGTTTGTTGGCCATTTTATTTTTTGATTCAGCTATGATGTATCATTCCTAGGCAAAAAGCTAAGTCAAAATGCAGACATAAGAAACTTGATCTGCACAATCTACTTAGTTTGCACTGGTATATATTTACTGATGACCGATTGATTCGAAATGGCCATGTTAAATAATTATGTATTATAAAAGTGACAGGCAATAATTGGATTGTCTATTATTATGCTTTCTGCAAGAATCTTACTATATAGTCAGTTATTATATTTTTCCGCATAGTTTTATATAGGAATATACAACGAAGACAGACTATGAGAAATAGTCCATCATGCTGCTGACTCTACTATGCCGTTTTCATGCGAGATGGGCGGAGACTTAAGGTGACGTCATTCAATGTCATAGGTCATACGTCATTTGCCGCGTTTCACTATAACTGTCATTTCTATTGTATCCGTGTGAAATAAGCATGTTATAGTTTTATGTTTTCTTCTATACGAGGAGACAGTCAGCATAATAATAACAATAGAGTTGTGTTTTGCAGTTACAAACTTAGGGTCGTGAACTATGTCCCAGCACTGTTAATTATTTAGGCATAGTAACTGCAAAACACGACTCTATTATATAAATAATGGCCATCAAACAATATGTGGCATCTTACTGCTAGAAATCTACAGGAAATAATTAAAAGTTGGCATGTTTATGTGTGATCTGAACTTGGCTCAGTAAGTGATAGAAAGTTCATTTTACGAGGCAGGTGAACGGCCCTAGTGATAGACGTTTTAAAAGGTGTTGATATGGCAGGTGAAAGGTCCCTGCCACGAGAGATAACCAAGCGAAAGTTACACATACAAGATGTCATATGTATCTGCAGAAACAATGAAGTGAGAGAGTTAATAAATAGAAGAATTTTACTATAGGTATCGAAGTAGTCCTATATCAAGGGATGAAACATCTTTCCTCATTCTGTATAATTTTATACAATTAATGAGTCCTGTGACTTATAACTTCAAATGAAACACTAAATCATCCAAACTGCCCATTAACGAAACTCTTATTGGAGAGAAAAGTATGCAGTATGTCAACCAATGTACTATATTGAATACAATGTACTTATCTAAGTATAAATATTCGTGAATCATATCTACTGGTACTTATTTACCTCAGTGAGAACATGAACATAAACATTCTGTCATCTTAACATACATAAACATTCTGTTATCTTAACAATCACTTGACTTATTGTTTATGTGATGTAACAGTTGAGTTTTAAACAAATACAATGTACGTGTGTAATGATATACATTGTATGTGTGTAATGATACACATTTTTTGCACAAATTTCATGAAGTAGGAGCAATTTTTTTTTTTAAAAAAGAGACGAAGCTAGTTAAATTGAAGAGTCTTCTATTTTTTTAAACCAAAAAGTTTGATTTCCTAAGTTCTTTCAATTCCATTGCCAGTAAAGTATGGTAAATACTGCACATACAGTAGAAGAATAGCAATGTGATTGTATATATGTGTACAAGTGATTGTTAAGTTGGCAAAATATCATCATCTAAATATAAATAAAATGTCCGTGTCGACTATGTTGTGATGAATACATCCAAGTTACTATGACCACATAATTTAAACAAACATTCTCGCATCAAAGGTTTCCATGGCAACATGTAGGTTTTAAAAAAAAAAGTTTGCGCACAAAGTTAACGCTTCTATCGCAGAAAAGCACTCTTACATAAACTTTACACATTAACAGTAATAGCTTCCATGACAACAGAAATCACAGAAAAAAGGTTTAACACAATGACAGTCATAGGGTTGCCTTCACAATAAACATTTCACAGACAATAAAGTTTAAGCCTTTTTCACTAAGCATTTTTAAAATTTAAGCATTTTCACATTACATTTCTTTGTCAAACATAAACCAATCCTGAATTCTAACTTTCTTTGTCAAACATTAACCAATCCTGAATTCTAACTTTCTTTGTCAAACATTAACCAATCCTGAATTCTAACTTTCTTTGTCAAACATAAACCAATCCTGAATTCTAACTTTCTTTGTCAAACATAAACCAATCCTGAATTCTAACTTTCTTTGTCAAACATAAAGTCAATCCTGAATTCTAACTTTTTTTGTCAAACATAAAGTCAATCCTGAATTCTAACTTTTTTTGTCAAACATAAAACCAATCCTGAATTCTAACTTTTTTTTGTCAAACATAAAACCAATCCTGAATTCTAACTTTCTTTGTCAAACATAAACTAATCATCAATTCTAACTTGTATATAAATTTTTTCAATAAAACACTGATGCTATATAGGTCAATTCCACAGCAGCTTTCAAGAAGCATGATAACATTAATTTTATAATCTTTAAAACTAGTAGAGAGACCGACTTAAATATTTTGCAAGAATTGCCATACCAACATAAACATTGCCCCATTTTACGCTTAAATGTAGCTAGTCTGAAGAAAAGTGTGTTAGATCATTGTATTCAAAACTGTAATTCTGACCATGCATAAAATTAGAAATTTTAAAGAAATTTGTGTGGACAAAATCAGAATAAAATCAAAGAACAGTCCAAATTCTCCCATTGAGCGACGCATTTAAATGTAATTAACGTTCAGTTCCAATTTAAAATACTATATCTCTTAAATAATTCTGTTTACAGAGTACATGTATATCAAAATTATTCATCTGTTGAATAATCATCAACATGTAGTTATGGCAACATGAATTTCATGAAGAGTGAAACAACAGCCAAAAAAAATGTGCAACATATTTATGTTATATCTATCTTATATGCCTAAACTAATATCAAATATGCTCATATATACACTTAAATCTTATTCTAGAGAATTCTATAATTGAAAAATCCACTTTTCTGAGACACAATTGTCTCTAGCAATATTTAAAATGGAATGGAAAATAGCAGCACATATCTATTTAGAATTAAGTATGATGCTTTATGTCCCTGTAGGTGTATTTAATTTGTAATACTTAAATAAATAGTTCAATACACCCATAAAAGATTAATGTTCAATCTCTCATACCGCAGGTGAACTCCATCTTTGACCCATTCACCAACATTCTTTTGATTAAATATCCTTTTCCTAGTTTTCTATACATATAATTTCACAAGAGGATTACAACCACCAATCATTATTCCCATGTTGCTCAATCACCAAACTCAAGGTAGACTATTCATGACATAAACAAAAGTCACCACCAGGGGGCACTCACACAAAATAGCAGAACACATAACAGTAGCAGCAGCTGAAGCAGACAGATGATATGTGGGAGTGCAGCATATCTACCATGACGGATGACTATTCTCTCCACTCTCCTTCAGTCCATGCAACACTCTTGGTGTAACATTGTGTCATCAATTACAATCTCTTTAAACATTTTCTTTTCTTTTCTTTTCTTTTACTCAAAATTTTTAAGAAACTGTGAAAAATATAACTTTCAAACCATGTATTTCTTGAACACTTTGAACATACTATCATTTGGAATAACACTTATAGTATTTTAACAATTAACATAAAAATTTCAATTTGTTTGTATCATCCTTTTAGTGTCACAACCAAATTAACTTATGTTGCCTTTGACACTTGCTAAAATGTTTTCACCAGAGTGTTGAATGAGACTTTTTCAGGAGGAAACTTGAGAATGATACGTTTACCTTGTCGCCTATAGCGATATCGATATCGCCTACTAAAGTAGTGGTCATAGTATCGCCTCCTGTACTGATCCCGCTGGGAGATCCAGGGTCGTACTGCAGTCATCAACAAAAACCATAACAGTATTATAAAGCAATTAAAAGATATAGCTGGCATTTAAAATGCAAACAGTTTTAATTCTTCAGCAAAGGAAGATAATTCGTCAGCAAGGAGGGGTCATACCATGAGCAAAGGGAGATAATCTGATGGTACAAATCAGCTGTTACTTTTGTCCACTGTTACTGTTGAATTTCATCGCATTGAGTTACGCATTCTGACTTACCTCCAAACACTGAACCTTTATAAATCAATCAGTTTCGCATTATTTGGCAGAAGAATTAGTAATTTGATACTGAAACTTAGTATGAACTGATTAGTATTACATTGTATCTATGAGTACAAGTAGTCATATAGCAAATTATTAGTACCTACACAACGACCAAATGGTCATATAATGAAAAAAATAAAGAGTTTTGTGTTAGATTACAAAGTATTTAATCACTTATTGTTTGCACAAGATAATTTCAATGATTATACTAGTTAATATTTTTCTTTTAAAGTAATAATTATATAATAAGGCCATCTAAAATATTGTTTGGTTCTAAGAATTTTTATTTTTTTCAAAATTGAAGAGGGAGATTTAGCTTCTTTCATTTTTAATATTAAAGTTCTCTTAATGATGTTTTGAAAGGATAACATTTGTCGGTAATTGTCAGAAGAGATACATCATCTTTTCCAATCAAGAAGAATGTTTTTGCACAAATCTTGGACACTTATGTCATCAGGTATCTGTAAATGCCCCTTGGCAGAGCACATGTGTCAAACATATTGACAGTGCACCTGACCTATGCTGCCTTGTTTATCTTTTTTTTTTTCTCAACTACATCACAACAGTGTTTGTTATAATAGCTTATGCTTGAAGAGGGAGGTAACTCAAATAACCATAAATTTACCATATGAAAAGTTACAATGAGGCAGGTTTTTTAAGAGGCTCAATAAATACAATCCAGCATGGTTTTTTCAAGCATGTGCTTTATGACCGGAGAACCAAACATTATGGTACATGGCCTAAGATACTTTAAATCTATTATTTAAAATAAATAAATAATACTGAAAAAACTTTTAGATGTTAAAACTTGCTTCAAAATGAGATATTGAAAAATAGTTTTGAAATTTTCTGTATTTCTATTCATCTTTCTGGACATTGATTTGCTGTGAGTTGGGTGGAAGCCAAAATTAGCTGTCAACCAATTCAGCCATTTATTAAGAAGCTTCAATTGTAGTGAAGCATGCATAACTGTTTTGAACACAGACCAATCAAAAACTGATCCCACCAAATACAGCCAAAGCATCTCAGAAATGCAAGAATGGTAATCAGTAAATTATATGAAAACATGACATCACAGAAAATGGCTAGGTCATCCATTCTGTAAAATACTTGATACAAAAATTTGGGGGAATAAAATTTGCAGGAATAATGTGTACATAATTATCATATATGCACTATAGGGAAGGGTTGTGCATGGAGCAATACTATATTATGTTTCAACTGAAAATTTGAAGGAAAACTACATTCATGATAATAATTAGGATGTGTCAAACTAATGGAGGTGACTATTTCAGGGGAGATTACTGTGTAACAGGAGATATTCATACCTTTGACTGGCTCTTCATTATCAACAGTGAGTGTTCCCTCCTGTCCATTTTTAGCCACAGATATTTTTGTCCACTGTCCAGTTCTGAGAAGGTTTCTACTGTTCAGAGTAGCTGGGCCTAGAATGTAGTTTTTTAATATAACATCTATAAATGTTTGAGGTTCTTTTTTGCAATATTAACACTACAAACAATGGATTAGATTTTTACTATTAATATACAATAATTGTTCTTTCCTTATTTTAGGATTGAATTGAACTGTGATTCAATTAATAGCCATATGAAAGTAATTTGGCCACATTCAAATATAAAGTAAAATCAAAAACCTTTTTGCTTATAAAAATTCCAGTTACAGATACACTAAGTTTCTTTCTATCTTTGAAAATATCAGCCTTTTAACAACAATTAAAAAGATATCATTTGAATTAATTCATATGACATTATTGCCACCTATTGCCTAATGTTGCCTCCAAAATATCTTGACAAGATGATGGCATAACTGCCATTACCTCATAAATGTATCATGTCATAGCATGCTAAAGCAGTGTTCACATCTAGAGGGATAGGGTACTGATAAAATGATTTACCTGATCCCGTGTTGTACTGGAACACGAGATATCCATTACGGATAGCAATACTGATGTAGTCTCCAGATCCTTGTTCACTCTGACCACTGTACAGGATGATGCCATCATCAAGATTCTGGGGTTTGATCTCAAGGTCTATCTTTATCTGGTATCGTGCCCCCTTGACCGGGGAGTAAGAGACAAATGACGTACGGTTAAACTGAGGACTGGAAATTGTTACATCTGAAATTATAATATTTTGATGACGTCAAATTTGTTAAATAAAATATTATATTTATATAAAATATAATATATTTTTCTCTTAAAAAAAGATAAATTGTTTTTTCATAAGTACCTCCCTTGTCAATATAGGTCTGAGTTACCACCCATATTCTTACCTTTCTTTAATCATATGTCAGATTCTTTGAGGTACATTCCTTGTTCTTTCCTGTCATTGATCTCGTATACTAAGAGTTACCTCTCTTGGTTTCACATGTTTTTGATTGTGTGCGACTCCTGCGACACTCAGATTCTGAGTTACTTCCCTTATCCTTACTTGATCAGAAACTTAGAGTAACCTCTCTTGCTCTGACTCTTCAATCTAATGTGCTGGGAACTCTTATGTAGCTCTTTGTTCCTCCATGGTCCCTGGTATTATGAGTAACCTCCCTTGTTTTTGAATGTCTTAGTTACCATCCCCTGCTCATTATCTGACTCTTAATTTAATGTTCTGGGTACTCAGAGTTACCTCCCTTGCTCTTACCTGTGGCACATCCACTGTCAGCCTTTCCAAATGGACAAATACACTTAAAGCCCACTCTATCTTCTAAGTTAACACAGCGACCTGATGATCCACAAGCACCTGCAAGATAAGACTCAATTAAAACTTTGGGGCAACTATTGCTATCATCTTTTTATCTAAATACAGTGTCCAGTCATTTGTAAACATTATATTGGTGTTCCATGCACACAAATTGTCATTTTGGTTTACAATGCAAGGTCAAGAAGAGAGATTTTTTCGGGATTCTTATTTTGGAATTCACAAATATATTTCAGTATTAAGATTATAAATTGATATCGTCATTGATTGAACAAATTATTAACATATAATTTTTTCAAAGCCAACCAACTTCCAATGTCAATAACCAATCATTTCTATAAGATTTTCTTATACTGTCAACCCATTGACCCCTAAAGTCACATTAAGACTCTGTCATAACAATTGATTGCACAGTCTACTGTAAAAATTCAGGGGTAAATGAGTTCATTTCCACAGATCATGTTCAAACTTTTTACCTGGGTAACATTTCTGACCGGTCATTTCACAGTTGTGACCAGTGAATCCTTGAGGACAAAGGCAGGAATAGCCATTAAGTGTGTTAGCAGAGCGACACTGACCACTATTTAAACATGGATTACTTCTACAGGAATGGAATTCTGTGACTCCTTCCATTGCTATAGCATCAGCTCCAAGGTTTAGGTCCACACCTTTGAGTTTAACCTGACTTACTGAACCTGTAATTCAAAGTAATAGAGTTAGAAAAATCATAAGTTATAGCTTCAGCTCCAAGGTTTAGGTCCGCCCAGTAGAGTTTAACCTTACATACTGAACCTGTAATGTAAAGTGATAGAGTCAGAAAAATCCTAAATTTGAGGTTTTTCTTGTAAAACCAATGTTTGTGATACTATACTTACCCATATATATATAGCGTATATTCCTACTA
>JAUMGZ010229450.1:0-11106 GCA_032359645.1 Pododesmus macrochisma
GGTCTTCCTACAGGACTTTTGAAAGTTTTGAGAGTATGTGTGAGAGACTAAAACCAATAAGCCTGTGGCACATCAAATATGTACCCCTGGCTTAAAAAAACACAAATCCTCGTTTAAATTTTGATTCTTTAAAATTAATTTATAATTTCCAGAGGGAAAAAATTAATTAGTGATTATATGATTGGTGTTACAATTGATATTTAATTGTCAATTGTCTTTGGGACAATCTTGTGATTATTGAGGTGGCAGCACAACCTGATGACCGCTCACAAAAATTTGTAAACTTTTCCTCTCAGAAATAATCCTGAGGAAATATGATTATACATTAATATGGAATCCATTGTTTGTCAGACACCATTGAGATAGAGATATGTATATACTTCATGACTATGTTAAGGGCCACTACACACCTGCCTTCCTCATTTTGCCCCTAGACGGTGCAAGCCCATAAGTAGTACGCCTGACACCCGCTGAAATATTCAAATGTAAAAACTGCAGGAAACTCAAAATAATAAAAGCAAAATAATAAAGCTTAATAAAATGTGGTAACTTATTATAACCATCATATTCTTATGTGTCAAAGTCTATGAAGATGAGTTAATCTTTCATCACAAACAATATTTAAGATACATTTAAACACACATTCAATAATTGTACCAGTCATTAGACTGAATTTCAACCATGAAACATAATTCTATATACATTTACTTCCTAAAAGGAAGACACTCTTTTATTTTCACACTAATGAAATATTATATCCACAAGAATATAGCCTATTCCAACATCTTAATAATTTCCAATATATTAAAGTCAAGTTTATAAATTCTGATACATTTAGGTCCAGTCATTCAGTTTTCATCTAAACACAAATGTATATGGTGAAATTGTTTTCTAATATTCCTTCTTCTTGCCGTTATGACAATGAATTGGGACAATTATAAGAACATGCTGGTTATAACAGATTTCCATACAACATAAATAAATCAAAGCAATTTTTTAAGATCATCTTTAAAATGTCTGATCCAATGATGCAATACAATCAGCATGTACAACCTTACACCACACTGGAATGGAACTCTAGTGAGGTGTAAATCAGCATGTACAACCTTACACCACACTGGAATGGAACTCTAGTGAGGTGTAAATCAGCATGTACAATCTTACACCACACTGGAATGGAACTCTAGTGAGGTGTAAATCAGAGTCCAACAGGATACTGGCACTTATTGTGACATAACATGCCCATGCATAACATATACAGACACTTTTAAAGATGACTTTTAAATAATAAGATAAACATTGGCAAATCAAGCATTTTTCTATCAATATCCACCTCCAAAAGCCAATAAAGGGAATTGTTGAACAAAAACCAAACATGGAAATGGTGACTTGCATAAAAGGGGTAAATATACAAGTTCTTTAATATTTCAAACTTCGGATAAAAATAATAACTTTATCAGAAGAAACCGAGTTTTTTTTGTGTGTAATTTTTTTTTTGAATCATAATATGATTGGAAATATCTATATCCACTGTAATTGCCTTTATGAACTAATTTGATTTATTATAAATTTAAGGCCCAAGACTGATAGTACTGTATAACTGTTATAAAGTGTTTAATATACAGAAATGAAAACACAGTAAACATCAAATCTAGACTCACAACATTCATATTGAAATTGACAATATAAGAACAAAAATTGTGATGTAATTACATGTACAGTAATGGAACAAAAATATGTTCCCAAACATTTATCATAATTTTATGTTCAACTTAAAAGTTATAACATTTGATCAACATTATACAGAATATTTTCTAATGAATGAAATTGTGTAAAAAGACATGACAATATTATTCTGTATTCAGTGCCAGCTGTTTAGTTTCACAGTTGAGTGAGCAGAAACAGACATAAGACCAAAAAGAGTGAACTTACTTTGTGTTTATTTTGATCACCAGTGACTTATTCGTATAGGTATTGATGGAACTATTAATGAGTCAGTTTTAACCAGTACTGTACATGGTCATGCATGGTAGGTAACATTTCATAAACAGAAAACAACAGTGTAGACTGTTGATGTCAATAACACAGAAAATGGCAAAACAATACTGACATGCATACACAATATCTTCTAACAATATGTCTAGGTGGATGAATGAAAACTTATTTGATGCTTCAATTTTCTATTTTTATCAATATATATATATATATATATTTATATATATATCTATAACATCATTTTTAACAACTCATTTTTGACCAAAGATTTTACTTTTGTAAAAAAAAAACCCATAATAAATGCTGTTTTGTTATGCTAAAATACAAAAAATAAATATCTAAATAACAAACACCACCAAGCATAACTTACAAGAGTTCTTGTGACCAGGACTAATATTATAAGCTTGAGCAGACAGATCCTCTTGTGATCCAGTGTTGGAGGACAAACCTTCCTGTGACCCTGATGGAACTGTCGATTTAACATGCATTGATTTGGGCCTTGGTTTAGCAGCTGATTTTCCTCGACGAGCAGGATGACCATTTGCCTCTTCTTCTTGCTGGCGTTTTTTGTCCTGGTATTGTTGAAATATGAAATCTCTCCGTGCTTTATCTTCACGTTTTTTTCTTTCTGCTTCCTCCTGTTTGAGCCTAAGATGGTTAAAGTTAAGAATGAAATTCTATTTCTATCAAGAGATCCAGAGATTCAGCAAAAGCTCAAGGTGAGCTAAAAGGTGCCATACATCATATATACATTGACACTGTCATATTTAACAATGATGCTATGATCTTAAAAAGTTTGATCAAAAGAAGTTGTCTGAACAACTTTGTAATTCTAATTGGATAACATTATGATGAATAATTATTGGGTACTATATACAAACTTAAAAATCTAAATAAGACATCACATTTGTTTTTAATTTAGAAAATCATCTTTGACATTTTTACTTATGGTTTCAGGTAAGAATTATAAACACATTCATATGATTTTCCTTGATGCTACAAACATTTCTTTTTCTCGAAGTCGAGCCATTTCAATCTCTTTATATTGACGTTTTCGTTCCTGGTCCTCTCTGCGTTTTATCTGCATTTGCATGATCTTCTCTTTCTTCTTTACCATTTCCTCATCAGATCCCTAAATAATTTAAATAATCATATTTTAATCAGCAATTTAATATAATGCATAAATTACACTCCGACAGCTCGAGTGTAAACAAAGAATGAATAATTATTTGTTTTTCAACTTATTTGATTGAAGGATGTATGGTTATATCTTTATTTAATTGAAATATTTGTGATTATTTTTGGAGGTATTTATGGTTATTTCTTTATTTTACCGTATTTTTTAAGTTTATTTCAAGTATTAATAGTGTCTGCTTAGAATAGTACCAACTGATGCTGATGCTACTTAAGAGGGAATAACATTGCAGAACTACGAGCATAATCAAAAGAAACTTGGTTATGCTCTTCTCCAGGTACCATCCGCTTTCTTTTTTATCAAGACTAAATAAACAAATAATTGTGTGTAATTAGTCACTAGTTCCATTCTCAATCTAGTCAGTACTGAATGGAAACGGACATGGCTGGATACTTAACATGTACACTAACAAGTTTTATGATATTCTATCAGATATATGAACATTCACATTCTGATTAAAACCAGATCGAACTTGCTCCCATTTATTTATAAGTTGCAGTGTAGATCCGACAGCTTGACACGGTCGTTACCATGACCTATCCAAAAAGCCAATCAGCAGAGCACCTACAGAATCATTGGGTATGATAGGTCCTTTAGGTACCCAGCTCTTGCTTCAGTGGAATAAGCATCTAGTCAGGCAAACATTTGCCATACCCTGTCGATAATAGTGGTATAGTCTTTTTATTAAAGCGCTCAAAAATTGTTTCTGTGGGTTTGTTAAAGTGCCTACACCAAAATTCTGTAATATTTTCAGTAATCAGTAGTCAGGGAAATCATTTTTACTTTCTATACCAACGATCCTAAGGAAGGCAACTTTTGGTTGGTTAGATAATCTCATAAATAATTATAATTATTCAGATATTTCGGGTCTTGGAAATGACCTTGCCAAGCAGCGTTCCTTAGATCTGCACTGCAATATATCAATAAACAGGAGCAAGTAGGATCTAGTTTTAATAAAATTTGGAACATTTAATACCTATCATATGCATGTTTATTTTAAGATTTAATATATATATATAAATTAAGAGAAACTTAACTTTTTGCTGGTTTTTTAAACAGGTTGAAGTTACTTATTTGTATATAAAGAGTTAATTTTAACATTCAAATTGCACAAGTACCTGCTCTTGTTCAGTTGCTTCTTCTCCAATTACAAAGCCAACAGCAGATAGATTTTCAAATGAAGATTTGTCTGCTACTGGTGGTGATCCTTCAGTTAAAGTATTTGACAAAGGCTGAGGTGACGATGAATGGAGCTCTCTTCCCTCATGGAAAAAAGGTGGCACTAATGAAGGCTGACTAGAAGGAGGCTGTGCCTCTTTTTTAGTTCTTTCTTTCCCTAATGTGGGTTTGGTTCTTTTAGGAGACCCAGACCCAAAAGACACAAAAAATTGTCCATTTTGTCCATAAGAATTCACACTGCCACTGTCATCAGAGTGACTGCTTTGTGATTTAGAATCATGTTGAACTTGATTTTCTGGTGGCATACTTAAACGTTCTTGAGTGCCACTATCGGGTTGATCATTGTTAGTAGGAGTTACAACATCATAGTCACTAGGAAGATCAGAACCTGCAATACTATGAGGTGGAATATAGCCAGCTGAAGTTGTAGGGTGGTAAGGTTGAGCTCCAAGATGAGAACCAGGTACACTTGATACATTACAAGGGTACCCTGGGTATGCACCCAATGAAGGAACCGTGTATGTAGATACCGGGGGACGCTGAGGAGGATGCTGGTAAGGGGATATACCCATACCATAATAATCACTTGTTACAGGTGGCATGCCATACTGTGAGGGCAGGGTAACATGTTGAGGGGGGAACTGTTGTGGGTAGGGAGGAGATTGTGGATAACCATGTGGAGGTGTTGGAGGGAACTGATGTGATGGGTATGGGGGTAGTGGCTGCTGAGGATGTCCTTGATATCCACTGTAATACTGCGATACCTGGGGCATGTTATAATGAGGCTGACCAGGAAATGGTCCAGAATTAATTTGCTGACGTCCTGATGTCACTGGTTGTCCAGTATATTGTGGAATTAAACCACTTTTTTCTAAAACTACTCTCTCTGGAGTGGACATATTTGACAAGTCTTGTTGGATTAACACAGTATTTCTGTCTTGGTGAATTTTGTTGTCTGTTTTAACTGGTTCCTCCTTTTTCAGGAGAGGAGTTCTACTTTGACTGGGCTGAGCTGCAGCCACCTGCTCAGATATATGACGGGGTGGAGTAGCATTTCTTTCTGGGGTATGCCGTTGAGGAGTTGCCACCCTATCTGGAATGCTTACTGGTGGAGTTCTCCCTCTTTGGTTGGGAGGTGAAGCAGACATTCTATCCTGTAGATATTCACGGTTCTGTTGGGAGCCTGCTCTTGTAGTTGCAGGTATAGGAACAGCTTCAGATGCTTGTTTTAGGGATAAACGTTCAATTTCTCCTTGTAAATCACAAAGACTTTGATTCAACTTGTCTAATGACTTGTTATATTCTTTGCCAGATTTACCGACAACAATATTACCATTTGCTTCATGATCTTGTTGAACACTTTCACTGTCTTTATATTTGGGTGGACTGACAGAGCTTGCACCTGGAGGACTTTTGGCACCATTTGATGCCTCAGAAAATATATCATCTTCTTTAAACCACTTCTTTCTAACATTTTCAATGGTTTGTTGGATTCCCTCCCTTGAAAAAGCTCTCTGTGCTGGTGATTTAGCAGCTGCCACTACTGAACCATTTGGTAACTCATAATCATTTAGTGTTTGGGGATTTGTACGCTCCATTGACAAAACGGAAGGCACTTCACGGTCTAGTGACCTAGGTCTAACAACCTCCTCTTGTTTTTGAGATGATTTACTTGGGGTTATTTCACTCCGTGTCATGAGATTGTTTACATCACTGTTTTGCACTCTGTCATTTAAGGTGTCTTTTGAAGGCTCCTCATTTGGTTTTGCATACATTTGCAAAAATGCTGTTTTACCCATTTTTTGTCTCACTTTCTGTTGTTGTATTTCCATTTGTTGTTTCTTGCGGGCAATTAGTTTACGTTTCTCTTCCAATTTTAAGCGTATCTCTGAAGCAATTTGCCCTGATGCAGCATCACCGTCCCCATTTTGCACATGGCCATTATCTTCCACATGTGTTGAAGATGAAGGCTTTTGTGATGTTTGCTGCCAGGTCATCTGATTTGGAAGAGGAGCAAATGTGGCTTTCTTTTCCACCTTTCTTCCACCAGCCACAGTATTTCTCTGTAATGTGTCTTTCAGATTTGACTTGTTGCGACCATCACCTGGTTCTTGACTATGCTGCATGAATATCAACCCAGAATTATCCACACGACCAAAAGTTTGTTTCATTCTCTTTATTTCTGCAAAGCTGGTTGTATTCGTCTTTTTTTCACCAACTGAATCTAAACTATCATTTTTGATAACAGGTGTCTTTTGCTTTATCAATTTTTCCTCACTGCTAGACACCGACTTTACAAGTAAACTCTTTCTAGGATGTCTTTCTTTCGTACTATCAAACTCTCGATTTTTATGATCAAAGTGAATTTTATGAGATTCATGATCTGAAAAATCACCTGAGCTTCGACTACTTGTTACACTTCCTTCTCGCGATCCAGTTGGGAGAACAACAGCATTACCATCAACAACTGGAATGCCAGCCATACGTGCAGTCTCTGGGGTGTAATTCTGATCAGGAATTGTGTAACTCGTTTTAGCCTCTTCTGTCGTAGATCCACATCCTCCAGCAGATCCTGACTCAAATGTGCTGGAGTCAACAGTGATAAAAGCTGTGTAAGCCTTTTTAGAAGGCACCTGTTGATGAGCAGGAATGTCAGTAGGAACTGGAGAAGGCCCATCTCTATCCGATAATTGACTTTCTGACAAAGGTGTCACTACCATATCACGCAGTGAACTTTCACTACTATCACTAATAGCACTTGAGTTAACACTTTCCATACCTTGTTGAGGTACTAGTCTAGCACTTGAAATAAGACTATCCATGCCCTGAAGGGGCTGCAGATGTTTAGCAGCAGCAGCAGTATTAACACCACCAACACCTTGTTGAGTTCTTGAGATAGCACTATTCATGCCTGGAGGTTGTTGTGGTTTCGGAGGCGAAGAGGGTTTTCGTTTTTCACCATGATCACCCCTTTCTTCCTCCTTGCTGTGGTTATTTGCCTTTTCTTTGGCCGTTTTCAGACGGGCAGGAAAAAGAGGTTCTAAGTTTCTGTTTGGCGATACTGACTGACCAACAGATCTTTGTGAGACAGGTGTTACATGAGACATATCATCCTGACATGAGACAGACACATCCTCAAGTCGTGAGGTACGTATAGTTGTAGCTCCTGACGTGACACTTTGTAGTTCAACATAATCTGGGTGATCAGGATTTCGTAAATTTGATGGGATTTCTGATCTTTGTGTTGGGTCAGGAAGAGTTGGAAGTGGTGTATTTCCTTCACTCAGATCTCCAAAATCCATGCTTAAACAATCGTCCCCAAAGCTGTCATCAAATTCACTATCAATACTAACATTAGCAAGTAAGTTGCTTCCTTTACTGGCAGACACATTTTCTGTGGATCTGAAAAAAAAACAAGAGTTTAAACGTATAAATGATATTATTTACAGACCAATTTCCAGCTTTTAGTTTTGTGTTGTGTTGTGTGACATTTCATAAGTCTAGTCTAATCTACTCTGGTTATGTACATGTGTTGTTTCAACTTTGATGAATTTGTAGTAATACAAGGGTATTTTTACTAGAGCTTTACAACCCTTCTTCACTCTAGATATGTTCTGAATGGGTTGAGTCATCTTAAATCTTAAGATTCCCATGAAGTATAAGCTTGCTCATTGTTGAAAGTTTTAGTGGGATTGTAAGATACAATATGGAATATTGTTGCTTTCCTACCATGATTCAACGCATACAAAATCACATCCTTGAAATTTAAACATCTTCATATTAAATATTTCATTACTACAATGTTATTTCACTGAGATTTGTGTCCAAATGTGAAGCAGGAATGTTAGTGTACCATGAACCAGTATAACCACACATTCAAGCATTAACTGCATTGTGTTAGATAACCATTCTTGGCAATTTTAAATAAACAGTCAAACCTGCCTTAAAGACCACCTCTTTTTAACAACAGCCTGTCTTTAAAGGCCAGAATATTTAGATCTGTTCTCGTCATAATTCAACTAAGTTGAATTTGTATTTAAAGACCACCTGTCTATAAAGGCCACTTTTCTTGGTCCCCTTAATTGGTCTTTAAAGACAGATTTGACTGTTATTTTGTTTCCATTGTTGCTCCTTTAGTAGCCATATTAGATATTTTCACATATATTCATATTCAACAATTACATATGTCTTCTCCTTACAATTTCTATACATCTGTATACATAATGAATTTTGATCAATGAAATCAAGTGGATTTTGCTTGCAAAATAAATGTTTTCTGAAGAAAAGCATATTTCTTTAATGAAAAAATTATCTCATTAATTTATATTAAAAAATCACATGTTCTTACTTCGATGTGTCTTCCCAAGCCACCACAGATCTATGGATTACCTCCCTTTCACCAGGAGAGCTTAAGGACAGAGATCTTCTTCCGCTTCTATCAGTAGATTGTTGGTAACCTAAAATATTATGATATAAATGTACACAATAGACTGTAATCCAGTACTTATTCTAAACATCACAATTTTCTTTTCTTGACAAATTCATTACGTTTTATGGCTTTCTCAAGCTTACCTTATTGAACTTCGCTGATAAAGCAAGTGTAATTATCTAAATATTTGAAAATTTAATTCTAGGATTACATGAAACTCATTACTCTCCAATAACTACATTTAATTTCTTCTGATTTAAGACACTGAAAATGTTTGGTTCTTTCACGTATTTTCTGTCTGAAAATGAATTAAGGATATCAAACTTTTCTAAACAATTTTCTAGTGTTCACTTTTAATGGCCTGTACCTACATTAATTAAAATAGGAGATGGAGACCATTAAACATTAAAATTTTAACAATTTATATGCCATCCTAATTCATTCAATAATGGTTGCTGGACTTATATTGTTTTACACCATTCTCCCTTTTTGAATGCAGTTTTTGTTTTCTGTTCATTAGTCTTTATGATTCAGATGTTATTCTTCTTCTTTCCTTTAAAATATAATAACAATCAAGAAGTTATAATTCTTAATTCTAATCTTTAATTGTTTTTTAGACATTTACATCTTGACATATGAACATAAATGTAATATCTCTTTTTGTAATTTATATATTTCATATATAAATATGTATAAAAATGATACCCATTTGTTGTTGTTGTTGACGTTTGAGTAGTAATGGTTGATGTTGTGGCACTGTAACTGGGCCTGGAACAATGCCCATGTCATCCATCATAGATTTTCCAAAACTTTGCTTTGTTAGTTTGCTAACAGGAGCACCAGCCAATGCAGCACTGGTTAGAAGTTTTGCTGTAGTTGGACGTGAACTTCCTAAAGTGATATTAAAAGTAAAAGGAAATCAAGCATTTTAAGAAATAAGAAATTTATAGATGCATAAAAACAAAATCCATGTGCACTCTGTATAACCCAGCAAAGTGAAGCGGTGTATACAAAGAGTTCCCATGAGTTTTTAGTATGATTATTCCTTAACTGTACTAGTACTATTTAAAGTTAGGTAGGAAGTTTCATATAACCTTCGTGCAGAATGATGCAATCCAGGCAATAATGATGCAATGATGACACCATTAAGCTGAAGAAAACAAAATGAAAAGTTAATGCACACTATGTGGATATATGTACACTCACGGGTTGTTACTTTGTGACCTATGATTTAAATAGCTTAATAGATTTTGTTAAAAATTACTGACAAATGTGCATTCTGACGTTTTGAATCATATGAAGTTATAGTTGATTTAACCTAGGTGAATTTTAAACCTACCATCATCCTTTAATGTACTCCCAGGTGAGTCAGATACACAGTCTAGTTTCTCTACTTCAAACCAATAAAACAGTTCAGCAAGCATCACATATAGGTTGGCCTTAAGTTTCTCACTGGTGTACAGAAAGTCTTCATAGGTCAAATGGAAACACTGGGATTGTAAATAGTTCTTAAAGAAGTGTTGTACAAGACGCAGGTTGTATAATGAATCTGCAATACCCACATTGGACTTCAAGCAAATGTCTGAAACAGAGTACAGTTAAATATGAACATAAGGAATGGGCGTCAACATACAGTATTCCTCTTATAACGTAATATAGGTAAATGTTGTGTTCAGGTTATTGTAATAAATGCTTAAACACAGTAACCATTTGCTTTAAAATCAGTGCAACAATGCCCTTAATGAAACATTATTTTGGTATTATATTACAATATTTATTGATACAATGTATAAAACTTCTTAGTTTGCCATAAACAGACACACATGAGAGTCAATGAAATTGTCAATGTCAGGTTTTTGTGTTGGTCTGTTTCTATGCTATAGAAGCGAAACGTTATAATTATTTTTTCACACTGCAATTATAGGACTTAACAACAGGTTGTTCTTAAGGATACTTGGGAGGTTAATTTTGTTCACTTTCATGTTTTTCACTTTTTTGCATAAGTTTGTACATGTACTTATTTATAAATTTTAGCAAAAGATGATACATTTTTTCTTAAATCTCCAAGCTTGAATAGGTTATTACCATATTTATGCAATCTGATCAAAACCAAATCTTGATCTGCGCTCAATTCCGTAACTTCAAATTGCTGTATCAAGATCTGAGGACATCCCATACAGGGTCACGTTCTGGTGACCTTTTACTTAAACTTTGACCGTTTAAATTGAATTAAATTTTCGACCAATCAAATAACAGCTTCTTCTCGCGGTGTTTTTTTCAATGGTCTCACCTTTTTCATTTATTTCGG
>JAUMGZ010229461.1:0-11106 GCA_032359645.1 Pododesmus macrochisma
ACAGAGTTTTGGCTTCTTCCTCTTATAAATATCATATTTATCGGAGGCATGATTCAGGTTGCATTTTTGTATTCTTAGCTCACTGTCATTACAGCGAATCACAGTGCATTTAAGTGACGCACTTTTAAAATGTTGCTACTTAGCGTATTCAATACATACACTTGGCCGCCTTAGCATGTATAATGAAAAAGTGAAGGATAATTATTTATCTTTCTGACAAAGATATCTAACCTCACACATCATGTGATCCATCTGCATTTCCCCTATTTATCGCCAAATTATACTTTAGTGTAGCCCCAGGAAACTTCGACTTCTGAATTCTCAAATACTTCTATGAAATGCAAAGTTCCCACGCCTCTATATATATGTAAATAACAAATCTAAAAAATAAGTTACCATTACGTATTGTTACTTGTCACCTGGCTTATAGTACAATAATGTATGAACATACATCCATTCAAGTTAGCCTCCGAAATGAAAAAAAACTTTAGTATACTATACACAATAAATAGTTTTACAATCTTACAATTCAAAGTCTGTCAACGCAAATCTATAAACTATAAGCAGTCCTGGCTTCTTGACACCTAGGTATTATATACTTCACAACATTGTAGATTTGCGAACTCCATTGGAATTCTCTTATTACACATCAGGGTCAAATTCTTTTACAACGGTCACGAGTTTCTATTCATTCCGGATGTGTCCATTCTAAAGTCATTTTGTCTACAAAATTGTTTGATGACGTTTGTATCGCGGCTGAATCTGGACCTAGACTAGTTGTCAAATTAAGTTTGTGATTTTTGTTTGATTTTGTGTGAAATGGTGAAACAATTGCGAGGCTGTTGTACAAGAAATATACTTTAGCCTTGGGGAATCCCCTACAATTTTATCAGGAAATGCTATGTCCTTGATGACGGTTAAAATTTAATTGACATTGTTCTTGATAAGAATTAAAAATTATATGTTAATGGCCTACATTAGAAGTAAAATAAACTTTCTAACAGAACGCTTAGTCATAATACAATATACTTAAAATCTATTCATATAATTATAATTGATCACTTAATTAAGCTATACTGCGTTTTTGTGCTTGCATTCTCATAAATGCAAATTGCCATACTCAATCTTACAGATATTTCCTTGTTGAGTGAGACATGGGTGGGACTAGGTATGTTTGTAATTTATCTAGTAATTATTTGTCAACTAAAATCAGGCCTGATTACGACAATGTGCCATAAAAAATATTGAATCTGTTTTGCTCATTTGCATTCATTTCAAAATGTTACAATTCGGGATCAGAGAATTGATTAATATAAGTATATATATGCAATTGTATTATTAATTGTCCGAGACAATTGTCAAAAGGAATACTTTTTAAGAATATCAATTTTGAATGCGCGTTGACCTTATCGATAGGCTATTATTATTTATTGGGATGTTGTTTTTGTCCTTTTATCAATACTGGGATTTGTTTACTAGCTTTTATTTATCTAGTTTTGTCTTATCTAAAAGGGAAAGCCTTCTACTCACTTAGTTAATTGGACGTCATTTTCAAATACCCGTTTCAGCTTGTTTTGTTGATGTTTTTTTTATTATCCGACTGTTGTTTGTATGTCAAAAACCTTTTTTCTGTTGATCCTGTTTCTTCTTATTTGCCGAAAATTATGCCTTCATCAAAGAAACAAACAGAATATAACACTTTGTTCATAATTTTTGTTTGCTTATACTTTCATTATACGAGGTCCTCTCACATGGAGAAGTTGGTTGTTGTCTCTGATAGATGTTATAATATGTATTTGTTTCCGTTTGCAATTTTGTTTTTCCTATGCCATAGTTGTAATCTGTAATATTTTTCCTGCCGAATCTGTATAATACGTCATTATTTAATAGCATGGCGACATAGTTCTAGCTCTATGTCTTGTTTATTGAAATAAAAGAAAACACAACCTCGAATCTTTCTAATGAGAACTATGTTAATTGACTTTTGTATAAAGGTTTTGACGTGAGTGTGGGCAAGGCTGTTTAATCAAGGCTGTCAACAGTAACACACCATGGACAAGTCTTACCGTCATAACACTACATACAACACAACACAACACAACACTTCTAATTTCCATATACCCGACCTCGATAATTACAGGTCGAATATCATTAATATTTTAAATAACACTTGTTTACTGTGTCGAGCAATCTGCCTGTACTCTGCTGAATTGCGTATTCCCGATCAGGTAAATGTGGCGGTTGAATATACTTTATATTACAAATAACACACGTTACTGTTCCGCACAATCCACATTTCAATATTAAAACGTTTTGTATCACAATGGTCAGGTTAAGAACTACTGACAGTCATCAACAAATACGTCGTAAGTCATTATATAATCGATATCAATAATAAGTCAAAATAGCGACGTGAATCGGAAAATCAAGCTATTGAAGCAATAAACATCCAAAAAGGATCTTAAGTATTTATTGTTATTTCAAGCTGGATTGTTGGACGAGTCAATTATCCCTTATAAACTTTTATTTTAGAGATCTTCTGATGAGTTTAAAGGAACACTTTCATTTGTTTGTTTATTTAACTTACTGATACCGTGACAAAAGATCAAAGGAGGTCCACGAAATAATGGGACACGAGCGACAAAAGAAACGTGAAAGCAAAGTAATCGAGACAGTACAAAAAGAAGCTTAAGCCCGTGCAACGGCGTTTCCACATATTCTTATTACCTTTCATGTGAATTCATTTTCGCCAAAGCGTCCAATTATGACGGTTGATTCGGAGCTAGACCTGGATTAAAGTTAAGACTGGTGCTGTATAGACGTGTCTAGTTATATAGTGAGAACACATATGTAAATACGATTCAATGATTATTAAAAAATAATGCAAATTCAAACTTACAAAAAAAATGTTTCACATTTGTTATGGATGCAAGTGCAAGCATATGTGCTAATATTTATCACATTAGAACCATGTTGTTCGGTGAAACTAACAAGTCATATTTTTTAACATAACTTTGTGTCCTTTCTTTTGTTTTAATGTCCACTGTCTTTCTTTTTGATGTTTTGTTTTACTGAACGTCCCGTTGTTATCGATGTCAATAACGTAGAAGTGTGGCTTCCTTAACATGGTAAAACATATTATGGAGAGAACATTCAAAATAATTTATAATTTGTTATGAGATAAAGAGTATATTGAACTATCGCAGTAGACGAGGTTGAACGCCTAAGTTACCCGAAGCTTATGTTTCAGGTAGGATCAACTATTTCAGGTTTTTAGTAGGAACCAAGATCAAATCGACATACCTTCCCTGGAATAACATTGAGGTTAACCTTCTAAAACAATCAAGAATACAAAATTGCAACTGAAACATGTCGCAAAAAAATAAAATATTTATAAGAGGAAAAAGCTAACACTCCGTGTGAGACACCCTCGACCCAAATTTTAGGTCAAGTTCCGTAGCAGCCGTCATTAATGGACGCTATAAAGAAAATAAAATTAGAATAGACAATACCTCAGTAAAAAATCTTAATGGTATTGATGGATACAACCCCACACACCATCAACAATTAAGATATCCATCAATCAAAACAATTTGGAATACAGGTAAGTATGAAAATGTATCCTCTTGGGTCCATAACTCAAAATAACTGCAAGAGCGTTATGGACCGAGTATAAATGACGGTGAGCTCACACAGAGCAATTGGCATTTTTGCATATATATATATATAAAACATCACAACTTAAAACAGAACCAGATATTTCTAGTAACACACTTCAAGTAATAATAGTACAAAAATGTAAACTAAAACATACAACCAATAAAAATAATATCTATAAGAAGTTGAAAACATGTGTTAGATGCATACCCTTGTCCCACATTCCAGGTCTAGCGACGAAACAGCCCTCACCAATGCACCCTCAAGAATAAGTATCTCTGTAACCGCAACAAAATAAAACATCTCAAACTGACCTTTGGCAAATGAGAATTAAATTGTAACAGGAAATTAAACAGCACGACAAACAGAAATGTCTATAACGATTGAAATTGTACCTTTGACAATATGAAGTTCATTGAGGTAAACTATTCAAAATGACCACACACGTTAATGATTAATAATGTAATCGATAAAACATAACAGGAATTGAAACTTTTTTTTTGTTTTTAAATATTTAAAAAAAAAAAACTGAGTAGTTGATTGTATACGTGACCTGAATCAAAGTAGAGGATTAACTATTGCAGAGAATGAACGATGACATGAAGTTAACACATAACAAACAAAAAATTGACAATATCATAAATAAATTTGGATTGATACATGTACTTTTAAAACCCTACATACCAACAAATGTAAGTCAACAACATCCATTCTAGAATATTAATAAGACGTAATGCAGAAGTATTGAAGGGTCCGTGTGTGGTCTTTACGTGAAACTTTTTTGAAGTGAAAAAACCATTTATGAAAGTTGTTAGAATGAGCTAAGACTTAATTATAGAACATTAACAACACATGACCGGCAATACTGTAATGCCAGAAAGCACTGTAATATCCTAAACGTGAGTGCGCTGTGAGGTCATAAGACACATCCTAATGAGTAAATGAAGTGGAAACAACAGACTACCAAATCATTGATAAACCTGCATATGCAACATCAAATAGTTCAGCAATAAAATAAAATAAATTAAATAAATCAATTCACAACAATCCTCAAGTTAAAGTATCCATACGACCCGACTAAGGGCGATCACCAAACACACAGCCACATATGCGGCTAAGGTGGTTTAGGATGCGCACTACTCACATTTTTATATTTACCTAGTTTTTTTTTGGTAACTCCTCTGGCTTTTTCCATAATAATACATAAGAAATGGTTTGCCCATTGACCCCGATATTTCTGATTGTATTTTTTAAAATTTACAACATACATACCCATCTACAAAGACTCTTTTCCTACTTTTTCTGACCCCTAATTATCTATGTTTGTATAAAGTACTTTTGAAAAATAAAGAAGTGTTCTTTTCCAGCTTAAATATAAAAAAGGCTTATATCTCAAAAACGAGATAGTTGACCTATCCTTATTTTTGCATAAATGAAAAGCATATATGTCAATTGACATATATAATGACAATCAGCCAATTTGTAAGACTTTCATTTTCAGTAGCTGTCATCCTTAATGAGACATCGATCTTCGCATTCCCTTCATGAGGCAAGAAGTCTGAACTATATACATACTATTAGAAAATTAAGGAATGAGTCTTTTTACAATAAACCACTTGATCAATTATCAATAAAATTGTCAATGAGGTCAAAGGTCATGGTAAAATATGTCGACCAATCTTTCTCAAATAACTTCTTACAGAGTTAACGTAGAGTTTTCATATTAAAACTGAGGGAAGGTATTGTCAAGAACCCTCAGTTACCTTTATATTGAGGTCAAAGGTCAAGATCAAATGTGTTAAAAAGCATTTTTTATTTAACTTCTCGCTGAATTAACATAAAAACATGGAAGGCGTTCAATTGTTTATCACAATTGTCTTTTCGGGTTCTTCTTCTAATCAATTGTGTTTAAAAACAAAAACAAAAACAAGACAAAACAAAACAAAAAACAAAAATTCAACTGAAATAACACAAAAACAATTATGAAAAATCTATCGTTTGAAGTTAAAGCCAAATCTGTTTTTTTCCCAATTATAACACAATTTGTTTGTAACTCATGTTTTATTTATACGAACAAGACTTGGGGCCGATTACATTGCAATGTGATTGATTACAATTACTTTTTTTTATATGTGATCGATTACAATTACAAGTACTTTTTCTTGAAGAGCACAATAACAAATCTATACCGACAACACATCACTGTCAATCTAGCAAACATAAAAAATTGACGTTTAACTACAAGTATTGAAAATGAATTCTGACAAGATGAACTTCGTAATAGTTTGCATTAAACGCGCGGTAATTTTCATTTCAATTTTGGAAGGATAATATCTTATTCACACGGACTGATCATCACAACTTAGGACAACACATACAAATATCAAATTGTATTACAAACACACAACACCAAATCATAAAAAAAAAATATTCAAGGCAAGCCACCACCGTTACATGAGCTCACCTCTCTCTGTTCTGTCCCTATTCTTTTTATTTTTTTGTACTTTACATCACGTCTCCTCTTGTTGGTTTGTTCTCATTCGGTCTTTTATCGCAATATCGGTTAAGTGTTCCATCATAAAGTGTCGAGCACAGTATATGTACACTTTTGAACGGGTGCATAAATCCTATATATAACGATTTATACATCACTATCAATATAACAAACATAAAAATAAACGTTTAATTACAAATATTGAAAATTAATTGTGACAAGATGAACTTCGTAAAAGTTTGCATTAAACGCGCGGTAATTTTCGTTTTTCACCAAAAAGTGTTGAGCACAGCATATGTACACTTTGGAACGGGTGCATAAATCCAATATAAAACGAAAAACAAATGAAATATACTTTATACCATATTAATCCATATAAATAATTTCTAATATTCTTCTGTTCCTTTTTCAGTTGAAGGAGCCATAATAAAGTTACAACATTTCTTACGAACTATACAATATGATTACGTTTATAACTTTGGGAAGTTCAAACAATGACAACGTCTTATCAAAAGAAAACAATATATGCTTACACAAAAAAAAATAAAAGGGAGTATGATAACATTGTCATGATGTGGTTTAACCGAATAACACGGAAGTTATATGATTTATCTGTACATATTACTCATCAATTGTATCTATGATGAATTATGTAATGGGTTTTGCTTTGTGAATTTGCATTATTTAAGTAAAAATCGAGACGTATTTGCATATGTATGTGACTATATAACTAGAATAAACGCCTGACATGCTTATACTTTCTAAAACGTCTGTACAGCATCAGTCGTTTTTTTTTCTTCAAAGTTGGAATCAACGGCATTTATAAGGTAAGATTTGTACATTATCCCATTCAGTTGTTCGTTACTTAAATGGAATTTAAATACTAGTTCATAATAATAAATAAAAAGCAACGAATATTGTTTAAAAATAAGCAGAAGGAATGGATCATATAAACAAACAAAAAAGAATATATATTTTGAACAAAGTGTTAAGCGGTCAGTTAGGTCGTTGGAATTTCTCGGCTAGGCGGTGTTGCCAAAGTCATTGGGTTTGATTCCCACGAGGGGACTTAATTGTACTTTTCGAGGTTTAGCCATAATTTTTATCTTAGTGGACAAAAAAAAATGAATATATATTGTGTTCAGTGTTTAACAGCTCAGTCGGTTAGATTGCTGGCATTTCTCTGCAAGGCAGTATTGTCAAAGTATTGGTCTTGGGCTCGATTCCAACTAGTAATTTGAAAAACCAAGACGATATTCTAAATTATACTTTACGCGGCATAAACATGTTTTCCTGGTTGGTTCAATGTTTGTATCTCAATCAAGTCTCCCAATTAGGTGTCCATTTCAATTGAAAGTGGATTGGTGATCTGCATTTTATACTATTTAAATGTGTCTTCACAAACATAGAGAGTACACTATTTCGTAGTGGTATAAAGTATAAAGCTGATGAAAAGATGTAACAGTTACACTTTATTGAATGATCAAGATATCACCGCAATTGTACACTCCATGCTTTACATGTACAGGCAATACAGTTCCGTTTTTGTCTCCCTGTTACGTTATTGAATTATAGAATTTAGTTTAGTTCGTGATGTTTTCAATTTTAGTTAATAAATGTATATTTGGTTCATTTTTCTGTGTGCGTCCAACGTTTTCTTATAGTTTGCCAATGTCCATGGACTTACGGGCTTAGAAAATCGTCTTGGTTTTTTCGATTTACTATTTTATTCTACCTTTGAATAAAAAAATTAGCATTTCAAAATACGATGTATCCTGAGATAGTTTAAATATAGGTATGTTACATTGTATATAGATACATTATTTCAAATGTAAATAGATAACAAATGGAATTCAAATTAAAATGACGGTTAAAAGTTTTGAATAAACAACAAAATGACATTTCCTATGTAAATTTAACAAACCAGGGGAAATAAGTACACACTACAATTGCAATAAATAATATTGATTTAAAGTCAACGACACCCTAAAGAGGTACAGGGAAGTCTTGAAAACGTCACATGACAAAGCCTGTTATCAAGTATTAATTCAAGTATTGTCAACACCAGAAGTAACGTAGAATCGATAGTAAGAATTTGCACAAAGACATACAGAATTAGCCTGTCGCAAGCCGAATAGACTACTATATAAAATGTATGTCATGATACATAAATTAAGTTATCAAAGGGAATTAGTTTTGATTTGTTTAATTATACTATAAAGTAAAGATCAAACGAACATTTCATAATTAAATTCATGTCCTTATGCTATTAAAAGTTTGTAGTTTAATCTAGAACGACAATTATTTAAAGACTTGTCTCCTCTCTATCAACCTCTCTAGATCATGTCTGATTCACTTCACTACAACAAAGAAGACGTACATTTGTCTATGTAATGTATACTTTTAATAAGTGGTCAGCAACAGAAAAAATTCAAATTGCCTATCCAATCCAACCACTTTTATTCTTACAACGATACTGCTCTCGTTTTTTGTTATGTTTTCAGACTATCTTTCATTGATGCCAGAAAGGACTATAAAAGCGGCCGCATATATCCCTTTTCGATTCATCAATTTATGATT
The DNA here is from genome assembly GCA_032359645.1 of Pododesmus macrochisma. Lineage (NCBI taxonomy): Eukaryota > Metazoa > Mollusca > Bivalvia > Pectinida > Anomiidae > Pododesmus > Pododesmus macrochisma. The sequence goes on from JAUMGZ010229461.1 coordinate 8,732, forward strand.
AGGCGTTGAGTTAGTCCATGTGCAGCTTGGCATATATCGCTGAGCAAGTCAATTATTGACATGTTGTGAAACATTTACTTCACAAGGGAAACATTTATCTCTTTGATTTGTGTATTTGTGAACACTGGAACATTTACATTTCAAGTGAACCTTTTCAGGTACTTTAATAGTTGTAATGAGCAGCTGTCAACCAGAAATTGCTAATGATATACAAGAAACATTGTTTGACTTTCTATTTCGTAGTGGGAGAGGAGCTGTCTCCCAGAATTCGCCAATTATGTATTGACATTTATTTATAATTGGTGAGGAACTACAAATGTACCAACCAATTATTTCCATTTAATATATTTGTGGTTATACCAAATGCCGAGATTGTACTGGCCGGTTAACAATTTTTTTTAATAAAAGCTGTGGCCAAATATTCATCCAAATTCACAGAGTCTGCTTTTTGTATTAGATTTATCTTTGATAAACACTATTTACGCAAAGAACAGTCTACTCAAACTTCATGAACCTATTTTATATAACATGGACGTTCACCACCAGGAGGTGGAATGTCCAGAAAAGAAAACAGGAGGTTATTTGATCGTTAACGTTTATCTGGTTAACAGGGCAGTATAATTTTATTTGGTATATGTTGGTACGGGAGAGGTCATATTGCTCATTTGATTGAGTTTCGTCACTGTTATATATATATACGGTGGCCCGTCTCAGTTGTTTGCAATTTCATTTTAATAGTAACTTTTTGATGTGGCAATTATCTGTTTTCTTTTGGAAGTGACGTTAAGCACTAATTCATTAAATCAAATTATCTCTCGTATTGTTGATTCCACTAAACCTGTTTTACTGCCTCATTAACCGGTTTAACCACACCGCCTGGTTTCGTGCTTGGTGACCGTCCTAAGTAGTTCCGCATGGATTACTAGTCCTGATGTTTGTTGTGATGTCGATTTAATTAATAACATTACGGTGCTTCATTGTTTGATGCAGTTATTGTTTGTTTATCAATGTCTCTTGTTCTGTTGATCCTATTCATACTGTTTTTTACTGAATGGCCGAACTCCACAAACGTAGTATTTTTATTACTACCTGGCAACTCGAGTCACATACTAGTATTTAAAGGTTTCCTCTTATAAACCATACTCCTCGCTGTAGTTTCAATTACAAGATACAACATAACCTAGAACTTCGTTTACGTTATATTCCAACGCCTTGGGTTCAGTTGTCCTAATATCTGGAATTGAGAAGTACGGTATATTTCGCACTGACCAATCAGTTATTTCCATGTATAGTTTAATCCCTTAACTAATCGTCATTCCTATCTTGAAACTAATCCTCCTGAAGCTGGAATTACAAACTCACAGTTGGCAGAAAATACAGAAGAAAACATAAACAACAATGTTAATGAACTAGAATTTGTCAGGAATAAGATAGATAAGACAGATTAACAGAAACATGTAGAAGCGTATCAAAATATTTTGGCAGGAAGCATAATGCAATCAAGGCCATCAAATCAGCAACAACAAAACAGCAAAAGACAAGGCCGTCAGTGAACCATGCATTTTCTAGGAAACCAACAACAGAGGACGTTATATTTTTAAACAGAAAGAAAACCAAGGTAAAGGAAACGAGAGAAAGGCCATAGATGTTCTTGAATTTGGAGGCCAGGCTTTCCAGCAGACTGTTGGAATTCCCATGTGGACAAACTGCGCTGCGCTACTAGCGGACCTGTTTCTCTATTCGTATGAGGCAGAATTTATCCAAAAGCTACTCAGTTCCAAAGTCTTTTAATTTCATTTTTCGCTACATACATTGTAGATGACGTTTTGTCACTAAAGAATAAACATTTTGGTGATTGCATGAACATGATATATCCTCCGGAACTTGAAATAAAAGACACCACTGACACCGACTTTTCTGCCTCATACTTTGACCTCCTACTAACAATCCACACGAATGGTACCTTTTCCACTAAACTTTATGACAAACGTGACGACTTTAGTTTTCCTATTGTAAACTTCCAATTCTTAGACAGTAACATACCCTCCTCACCTGCCTATGGAGTTTTATGTGTTGCGGCTAATTCGTTATTCAAGAGCGTGTTCTCACTATCAAGACTTTGTCACTAGAGGATTGCTGTTGACATCCAATCTTTTGGAGCAGGGTTATACACTACTTAGACTTTGGTCTGCTTTCAGAAAGTTTATTGGCCGCCATCATGATACAGTGAGGGGGATTTGACAAGTCTGTTTCTTATATAATTATAGACATGATCCCTACGTCGGGAGGCAATGTTGCTACTTCTATTCCTCTCCTGTTAATGGTTTTTCCCCTTTGCTTTTTTGTCACCATAACAGTGACATATTCGTATGCTG
>JAUMGZ010229472.1:0-11106 GCA_032359645.1 Pododesmus macrochisma
GTTCAAGTATAATATCAGACAGTGTTCAAGTATAATATCAGACAGTGTTCTAGTGTAATATCAGACAGTGTTCAAGTGTAATATCAGACAGTGTTCAAGTGTAATATCAGACAATAATCAAATGTAGTATCAGACAATGTTCAAGTGTAATATCAGACAGTGTTCTGGTGTAATATCAGACAATGTTCTGGTGTAATATGAGACAGTGTTCGAGTGTAATATCAGACAGTGTTCAAGTGTAATATCAGATAGTGTTCAAGTATAATATCAGACAGTGTTCGAGTGTAATATCAGACAGTGTTCAAGTGTAATATCAGACAATGTTCAGGTGTTATATCAGACAGTGTTCAAGTGTTATATCAGACAGTGTTCAAGTGTAATATCAGACAGTGTTCAAATGTAGTATCAGACAGTGTTCAAGTATAATATCAGACAGTGTTCAAGTGTAATATCAGACAGTGTTCAAGTGTAATATCAGACAGTGTTCTGGTGTTATATCAGACAGTGTTCTAATGTTATATCCGACAGTGTTCTAGTGTAATATCAGACAGTGTTCAAGTGTAATGTTAGATAGTGTCCAAATGAAAATGACGCAGTGTTCAAGTTTCTGAGGTAGATATTGTTCACGTAAAATAGTTTTAAAGTGTAATTTTAGACAATTTTTTATGAAAAAAACCCAAGTATATTTGTGTTCAAAGGTAATGACAAAGATTTGACGGTTTTACTAGTAAAGGCGGCATATATACAAGCGAACTTTCAAACTAGCTGGGGTGTATTGACGGACAATTGTTGTACTGGTATGCAGCGATAAACTAACTTTGCCTCGTTGAAGGTGTGCTGATTGACTTGTGATGTATCTAATCAAATATACATCGTCCATTGCATTCATATGGGATAGTGTTCAGCCAGTAACGACTTAACCAGACAAACAAACAAACTCAAAATTACCTACACCAATCCATTAAAAGTAAAGACAACACACATGTGTGAGAAGAGAGACGGTGAATTTTGGAAAGGGCTAAAGGGGTCGGGAAAATGAGACAAAGTGCCAAAAAAATAATACTTCCTCTGCATGGTTGTTGCCTGTGGGGAGGGGGGAGGGACTCTGCCCAGAAATTTTGCAATTTTTTTCTTATTTACTATGACAAAACTGCCGGCAAATCGATGGCAAATATATTTGTGCGGCAGAAAAAAAAGTTTCCCGCCCCACCGGTTTTCTGGCTGTCTACCCAGATATATGTTTGTTGTTACACTCTTGTCAGTGTTAAGATTAACTTTTGTTAGAAATTGGGAGAAATCTTACCATTTTGGCAAAAATGCTGTAGACCAGTTTACCTATATGTACATCACTGACTGGACCTATCTTGATTATATAAGCATGTATTGATGCTATTTTGTTGCAGCTGTTTTTTCAGGATGTCATTTTAAAGAACTTTCTATATTATTCATGAACGCATTTACATGTTCCCAATTTAATAATACATTGTTAATGTCAAATCAATTATAAACTATAAAAATATCATCACAAGATATACACATAGTTATAAACGTCACATGTGTGCTTAATCGGGTAAAACAACGGAAGTCATAGATCCTGTTGATGATCCCTGGTAAGAACTAACAAAAAAAAAAACAAAAAAAACATCTCGTGTGTTCCTGATCAGACTTAGAGTATCTTAGAGATCAATTCTATCCAGTCTAGTACGGTGTTAGATAAGATGACACGATAGTAGTCTGTGGTATGACATAAGCCATAGAAAACACAGGTCAATATTGATAAAAATTTAAATGGTTGATTACACAAGTCGCCGTGTACTCTTCTTGTGTTAACATCAGCCAATATTGTTCCCCTTTAAGAAAAAGGTAAACTGTAATTTTCACCCGCTGATAAAGAAGTCGTTTACATTATACACCATATATCTTGACCGCCTAATTCAAGATTCACTCGAGTGTTAACGGGATCTCGTAGGTCGGCAGTTAACAATGAAATCGCTTTAAATGTTACTAAGCATCTTTAAGGTTCCGACGGCGGAATTATTCGTCACCCCAGTTCTATGCTGGAATTCCCCGGCTGTTCCGACATACAAACGTATCATTATACGGCATTCCATAACTGTACTGTGCAGTTATATGAATGTTACATGATCACTAAGGTATTTCCTGGCTAAACTGTTCTATCGTTGTACAGAGATAAGTTTTATACGGAAATAAAGATACTTATGGGGGTTATTTTACTCTTATCTTAAGTCGGTTACCGGGGGCGTGAGTGTGGCAGACGTAATTCCTACGGTGAGGGTACCGACTCACTTCACTGATCGAGTGTGTACATACAGCTGATACACCGAAAGTGTGTGATCGGTTGAAAGCAAACTTGTTTTAAACTTTTGCTGTTTTTCCTCGCGGATAGACAGCAAATTATTGTTTCTTTTGGAAATAGGAGCTTTTTCTATCTTTCTGTTTGAAACTTATTGGAAACTCTGATGAGTGCGTCAGAATTTTAGATCGCTAGGTTTCTACCGCTGAAGAGGGGTGATATTTTAGGGAGCCCCGGAGGAAAAACGAGAAGAAATGTGGCGATACAACAAGCACGCATTGTTAGGGACAGTTTTGATTCTCCAGCTTATTTTACAAGGAAGTGTTTTAGCAGAATCGGTAAGAACACATTTCAATTTTCTCGGTTATTAATTCTGTTTTAAATGATATTTTTAATGAACATCTTAAATATAGATTAAGATATTTTTTTAGCAAAGTAACTGTATGTAGTATTAAAAGTGTTTGGTCTAGATTTGCTGTGCTTGCAGAAATGTGAATTGACTTGGGTTGATGGTTTGTGGTAGGTGTTGATTGCTCTGTGTCAAATTTTGATATTCGTCTGGTAGACACGGAGGATATTCACCTGTGGTGTTACTGCAATCCATCATAACTGGATCGAAATCCTGCTGAAACAAAATCCAGTATAGTCTGTTTCAAATGTTGTCTACCAAAGTTATCAACTTTATAAACTTGTTGAGGCAGAGTTACAAAAGACGTCTGCTAAGTTACTAAATATTGGAAACAAGTTGAACTAACTAATTAACCAAGGATGTGTAGACAGATAATAACATCCATCAAATTGATTATTACCATATTAGGATAAAATGCTATTAAATTTGCAGTTGTAACAGTCTTAATGAGAAGTTGCCCAGACAGACAACTATTACTATTCTCCATGTCAGTGTTTCATATTAGTCTAGCTCTGTTAATTATATATTGAGGTTAAATTTTTACCTATTAATCACTTATTACTTAACGTTTTCAGATATTTCAGACTGTTTTTCTCTATTAGGTTTAACTTCTAGGACAACCCCTAGTAAGTAGCAACAACTTTTGCTAAAATAAACTGGCTATGGCAATACAATTTTGTTTAATCTATGAAAAATTGCGAAATTAGGAAGAAGTACTCTCAAATTTGGTAGTAAGTCTTTTCTTGTTACGTAAAGCAAAATTACTCGGTTTGGGAAAAAGTCACTTGAGAGGTAAAAACTTAAACCCAATAAAAATGAATAACACAAGCTTATGATTTGACGTTGACAATTGTCTACTGGACAAAACGATGTGGTTATACCAATTCAGAGCCATAGCCTTTTAAATTTTTTTATTACAAATTATTAATATGACAGACTTTCCAGGAAATATATGTGTGCGGCAGAAAAGAATTGTATGGACTATAATTATACACCACGAGTAGGACATGAATGTTTAGTAAATGCTCCCAGTGAACCCTCACTATCAATTATATACTACCCATGCATATGTAAACAGCTAGTTTACAATGTTAGAAAAATGTGAAGAATTTGAAATAATTATATATTTTCAAGAGAAAATGACTACCTTATAATATAGTCTGTAATTACATAGTACAGACTTTGCTTTTATTCTTTATTGCATTAATACATATAATAATTGTGCTATTATATGAAAATCGAAGAAATTCATTTTATCAGTAAAATTGCTGTAACGTAACTACATATAATGGCCTAGTAAACATGATAAATTACATTACAATTTTGATTGAGGTTGTTTCATATGTTAATACACTTAAACAGTTTGGAATTAGGGAATTTTATTTTGTTATTTTAACAACCAGAATGGTATACGTATTATATAATATATAAAAATATACCATGGACTGCAATGTTACATGTAGAGCATGCAGATGACCATTGACTTGTAAAAGCTTACAGTATATTAGGACCCCTGTCTTAAATAATCTGCTAGCTATCAGATGCACACATTAAACTGCCATGTTCCCTCACTTAATCACAGGGTTCACATTGTGACATTTATCCTCCATAATATAACTACAATAGATATGTGGGGTGGAGTGATTTGTTTGTTGTGTAGTGATAAAAGTGTCTACATAGCTGTGATGTCATGTTTAAATTATCTACCTGTACAGGTGACCCCCTACCTTGTACAGGTGACCCAGACACAGAACTTCCCTTGTGTTTATTGTCAGCTTCAGGTGAAGTCTTAAATACCTTGTACAGGTGAAAACTGCAGCACAGGCCTCTTGTTTTTAAAATTAGTATTTAATTTTTACTGTACACTCATGATCATAACTTATAAATGTTATATATATAATATATATATACATGTATATGATTGACATTTATAACCTATAACAATATATGCCATCACAAAATATCATTGATTAATGCCAATTAGATTTAAATCATTCAGTTTGTCAAATGTTTTGAGTCACTATAGATATATATGTACATGATACAAGTTCAGGTTCTTTATTCAGCAAACTTTTTTTGTTTGTCTATAGCTACAATACAGTAGTATAATTGAGTATCATGGTCCATTCTATTGACTTAATGCACAATGATACAATATAGAAATATCATGATCTAATACATAATATTTAGTGGCTTATATGTAATCATGTATATACATTTGGAATATCACAGACAGTGACAGTCTGTCATATTAAAGTTTAAAAGTCAATGATATTTTCAATTTGTACAAATGATTTTTTAAACTAAATGTACAGCAGTCAGTATGTTTTATCATAATTGTTTATACATTCAGTACATTTGTATACCAATTTAGAACTATGAAAATAAAAATAAAAATGCATAAATTTTCCCTTCTGCATCCATGCAAAAGCGCTTTTGACGTAGCATCAGTGACTTAATTCATTGTTACATAGCACATGACATCGAATTGATCTCGACGTTATTTCATTGTATATGGCACGTGAAATTGATCTTGGTACTAGTACCTGAGACAGATTTATATCATACCTCTATTTTCGTGAGATTTTTTTTTCTAATTGACGAGAAGTATGTATATAGCAACATGGGGAAAGGCTTTTAAAATGTACATGTGCAGTATAATTCTGCTGTTGATAGGGATTCATCTTCTCCCCTGTTAGTTACTTATCAACTAATCATTTAGTAGCAGAAAATACATCAAGATAAATAGAAGATCTTGAGATCAGACAACAGCTCTTCCCTACAGTAAACACAGCACTTGTTTCAATTACCACAAGTTGGAGGATCGTGATGCCATACTGTGTATACTTGGTTGGGAGGGGGCCAATTCTCTTAGTATATCCATCCACAGTATAAACAGACCTGAAGAAGATACAGCCAAAAAGACAGTAGTACTAGTGCTATGATTGTTATACCAGTGATATCTCACACCGCCAAATACCTGTATAGCTCTTGCGATATGTAATTAATGCACTTTCTTGCAGCTCTTGTTTCGTGCTTGGTGACCGTCCTTAGTCAGTTTGCGTGTATATTACGATTGTTATACCAGTGATACATGTATCTCACACCGCCAAATACCTGTATAGCTTTTGCGATATGTAATTTATAACACACTTTCTGTCTAGTTTACGTGCATGATGACCGTCCTACTAGTCAGTTAGCGTGAATAATAAATCTTGAGGATTGCTGTGATGTCATTTTTTTATTCCTTCTCTTTATTTTGTGCTGAGTTCTTTTATAAATGTGGCTGTTGTTGGAAATTTGTCCATATCTTTACCTGGTTCTAATGATTCCACTCTCTTGTTCTTTTTAAAAACTTGGACCAAAACAAGTAAGTAAGGCCAAAAGAAAAAAATATTTGTGTTTCCGCTAACCCTACCTACACTAATTTTAAGTGCCATTTTTAGACAAACACTGTTAAAGTCAGAACCTCTGTCTCCATATAGCCTACCAGACAAACACAGTTAAAGTCAGAACCTCTGTCTCCATATAGCCTATATAAAACTTAAAGTTTAAAATACAAAGATTTGCCTACCTACAAATGTAGTTTCCCTAATTATTTTATGCTGTTAGTGGAAACACATTGTTGATTTTTGTGGCCTAATCATTTCTACTATTAAACAATATGATAGATGGATTCCAAAACAGAAGGCTATGGTACATTTGTAGATATATATATATATATATAGGTTAATATGTGAATTGTTCATTTCTAAAAATTTTGTTCAAAGATTATTCAAGGTAACAACTTGACTTAAAATTACCTGAGCATTAAAATGATTTTATTAAAAATTGTCTTAAAATATAAAGAATCTTGGAAATAAAGATATAGATGAAATGTATTAATTTTAAGAAGCACAGGAACTGTCAATACTTATGGAATGTATGGTCTTGAAGTATTAAGCAATACATTTAAATACAAGCATGTGTGTTCACATATTAATTGAAGATTAAAATAAATTTTGAGATTGATAGTTGAGTGAGTTTTGATTACATGCATCGACATAATATTATAAAGCCTGGTGAATATTTCAAAATTTTTGGTTCTATTTTTTTTAAAAGTTCTTTTTGACTATATGATAGCAAGAAAAAAAGAACATACTGTCGTGACACACACACACACACACACACACACACACACACACACACATGCACACACACCTATATACTTGTAGATGGTCCAGTCCACTACTGTTACCTACATTTATGTAGCTATACTAGTACTGTATATAATATATATATATATAGTTTGTTCATTCTTGTAGGTCAAAAACATGTCCTTGAATCAATTAATAAAGACTTATATTTAAATATTTTCATTATAGATAAATATTGAACTGGGAACAAATAATGTGGTAGGAACATTGAAATCTGATCAGTACATACATGCCTATTATAACACTCTCGTAAATAAGGATAGCATGTCGGCCTAGGGAGGGTTGGTACCTTTTAGCATGTACTTGGGAAATTTAAATGAATGGAGTTTATTGTTAAGAAAGTGAAATACAAACACAAATTAAATATCACACTTGGAAATATTTTATCATCCAATATAGCACACTGTTAAATTGGAGAAATCTTATTTGACAAATTCTTAGTGTATTGTAGTATTTGAGACATTAATTTGAGAAAATTAAGAACCATGAATTTAATATGAGATAAAATTAACTTGGAAGTAAATTATATATGAAATGAAAGTGCATTTGTAGGGTTAATATGAACCCATTGCTTAGAAATGAACTTGGAACTAATTTAAAGATGAATGAAAGTTGTATTTGTAGGGTTATATATATATGAACTCGTGATCATTGCTTTAAAATGAGAGTTTTATCATTTTTACACTACTCATTTATGGTAGGTAATTATTTGTATGTAATTTGAGTAGCCTTACACTGTGAAGATGTGACAGTATAATTATATAAACAAGACATCATACCAGGGGACATTCTGCCATGAAAAAGCAGAAAAATATATAATGAAAAAAATGACAGGGGTTTAAATTACTATCTCTCCATGTGTGGTGACAAAGTATATACACTATAGTGTGCACTGAACAAACCTAGATAATTATATACTCTCTGCTGCACTTGAACTATATAAACACCGGTTTAGGGAATTATAGATTATAGGTTATACATATACTCATTATATATAGATTACGCACTGGTTATATTTTATAATCAGTTCTTTTCTTGTTTGTAAATAATACTATGTTGTACATGTATATATATGTCATACAAATTACATAGTGAATTTTTGTTGGTGATATTTTTAACGACATATACCAGCGCAGTGGCTCAGTGGTTATAGGGCGATCACTTTGTACTGGTAGACTGGTGCTAAATTCCCAGTTCTTGGGATCGAATCCTGGTCGAGTCAAAACATAAGATTTTAAAATTTGGGAGTCTTCTCGCTCCCTGCTAAGCGCTCAGCGTTACTGGGTAGGAGGAGGACTGGTTGGCTTAGTGTCAGGATAATGTGACCAAGTGAAATATCATGTCAATGTGTTTGCGGCTTGATATTTCAGTGAGGCAGCACTATAAAGTTGCCATAAGTCACATTAAGTGTGCACTTTCACTGGCAGACACCATATCGCTATTACCTACAATGTACATGTATATACATGAGTTAAAGGGACGCTAAATACCAATTAACAAACAAACAAACCTAACAACATGTAATTTCAGGATATAACATATTTTTTGCGTGATATAGCTTTATATTTAATAAAAATTGAATCTTTCATAAAAGATCATGCATCTTTTATGATTTGAATATGCAAGAAGAAATAAAAAATTGATTTGTTTATATATTAAAAATCAACTTTTGTATAATATACTAAATATATATATATATATATATATATAGGCTGTGACATTAAGAAAATTGTATGCATTTTAATCTTTTCACACTTCATATTCCTGTAGGATCTGTGAATATCATGATTAATTGCATGTTTATATAGAGTATGTATAGTGAATCTGTATTATGTTACTTTACATTCGTTGTTGGGTTATTTGATAGCTACTGCACCCAGCCTAAAACGTATTGTAGGTACCATTGTGTACATGTGCACCATGCACACTGCATGCAGGCTGATGCATTGCATAAAACTTATGATGCCTTAGTTAAGGCCAAATAAAAAATGCTGTTTGTTTTCTGTAATCCTACCCATATTAAAGTTAATAAAGTTATTTTTGTGCATACAGAAGGTACAATGTAGATATAATTCACTGTTAAGCTGGGCTATAGTGGCTTATTTTATGAACTTATAAAATTTATGAAATGTATAAAGGATTTAATCTTTTGTATACAGTTAATTTGGATATAAGGATACATGTTATTGACAATTTGACATTGATTTTGGATTAAATTTACTGATAATCCAACGCAACAGTTTAAAGAATAGTATAAAAATCAAAATGTAGTGCATACGTTTAACTTTTTTAGTACCCGGTATTTATAAATAGTGAATGGCTGTAGTAGTTAGCTTAAATCTATCTAATATATAATGCTGTGGTCAGCCCTTTATCAACCAAATGCTGTGGTTAGCTGATAACGAAATTAGGTCTGGTCAGTCTATAATCATACTAATTCTGCAGTAATGGTCTACGTAGTTGTTAATCTTTTGACTTGGCCATCTGTAGTTAAGAGATTATTTTTAGTAGTTATAATACCTACCTATCAAAGTTATTATTCAAATTGATAATCTAAGGCTATTGTTAAAAAATTCTTTGTTTGCTATTGCCTACCCACCCTTTTTGGTGTGTATAGTAAGAATAGAATACCAAATTCTGTACAGAACAAATATTTACAAGAAATATAGGGGAAAAAATAAAAAACGTTAAACTGTTAAAAAAAATGTGTGAGTACAGACCTTTTTACTGGGTATATATTGGTATAGGCAATAGAAAACAAACAATTTTTATGCCTATAGCTATACATGTAATATAAAATACTTTTTTGACATTATCATTATGTGGATATAAAATATTGTAACTTAGACATTGACTCAGTTTCAGAATAAGGTAACCAATGTGACATTATCAATGTACACGAATGTATACCCAATATACTTTTGGGTGATGTCTTTTTGAAACATTTCTAACATAGACAGAAAAATACAACCCACTGTGCAAAGATTCGAACCTGTGAACCCCAGCTAAGGTTAGGAGTTGAATGCTCCACCAATCAGAGTTAAAGGAGCTGGAGTCACAATGTTTAACAATGGGTGACGCATCATTTCAAATTTTAAAACTTTCCCAAGCAGTGACTTTTATCCATATATGATCTATATTGAGTCAACGAGGTGTAAAATCTGATAAAAATCAACAAACAATTCAACATATATATTTTATAGTAACTTTGTCTCGGTAAAATTCTTAAGATACAATGTAGATCAATCAAAAAACTATTTTATGTTTCATTAAACTCACCTTTATAAATAGTTAGGAAGTTGTATTTCTGGTTATTATTTGTGAATACAATTTATTGTTTATTTTATGAGCATTTTGTTGGGTAGAGAACAAAGAAAGGCAAATAAACTACATTGTATATCTATATGTACATTTTTTGGGGGCGTATAGATACCCCAAACCTTTATAGTTAAACATTAGCTATATATTTAAATTGGTAGCAGCCAGCCCAGACTTTCATGATTTTAAGTTTGTGTGTGGTAAGCTTAAAAAAGTTAATTACATACTAATTGAACCAATGTTTCTGCATGATCATCAGATAGTGCTGAATTTAAAAAGTTTTTGATCTTTGCGATGGATCTCAAAACTTGTAGTTGTGTCTTGAATTGATGGTCTTTTTAAACAAAGATGTAACATAAAATGTGGAGATTGCTTCAAAGAATCTTCTGTGTGGTTGTTTTGTATGCTCTTACAGAATAACTGTGGTTACATAATCTTAGTGAGGATTGTTTTCACATGCAGGTGATTTCAACAGATAACTCTCCATGGCGATTAGTAGGTTAAAGTTCAAAGATAAATAAAAGATAACTGCACTGACAGCAATTAGCAGGTTAGAGGTTACTGAAATGTTGCCGTTTGACAGATCTGTATTGTTAGAGTACTCGCATAAGAATAAAAGAGATTGGATGACTCAAATTGTACTAGAATACATTTTAGGACACATCAAGCACCTTGGAGGACAAAGATTTTCATGAATTAAATAAAAGTATGTGTACATGAAAATATCAACATTGGAACTAACTCTTTTGTTGTTGTTAAAAGGACAAATGGACAAAACTTGAGATAGATTGTTTAAAGACCGAGATGCAGTACAATTTGTGTATGTAGACTTTATCAGTGTTAATGACAGATCACATTAATTTCAGCCA
>JAUMGZ010229483.1:0-11105 GCA_032359645.1 Pododesmus macrochisma
TAGTAGATTATTCTTTAAATTCTATATCAATATATACCTTGACAATATTTAACTAAAAATTTGGAGAAATAAACCCGTGTTGTGAAACGGTATTAATTAAATGAGGTGAATGATAATTTATTACCAAACTTGGGTTTGTTGACTCCCATTTTGGAGAAAAAAAATAATTACCCTGATTATATGCCTATATAATTCAATAGTTCAACACTATAGCAAATAATTAACTATTCACATTTTTGACTTCTTGTCCAAAACTATTGGACCAATTTCATTGGTAGAAGTCATCTCAGTTGGAAGGGAATTCAGATTTGTTCAAATGAAGGGACTCGGGCCTCAGGGGCGCCACTTTGGGGGCCAAAAGGAGGAAAATTTGACAAAATTTCAAAAATCTTCTCATGAAGGTTTAGGCCTGTTCAAACCGGATTTACCTTAAGACTCAATAGGCCTCTTGTTCATCTTATTGTAATGTCAATTCTCTATTGCAGTGATGCTTTTGACCTTAACTTTGGAGTTGGCATACTGCGAGTTCAAGAAGGCTTCTTTGCAGAGACCAAAATGGATGACTCTGGTGTATCAGAAGATCCAGTTGTCCACAAGCTTGATGGTAAATTTGGTTATGATGTACATAAGCTTGATGTTAAAGTTGTTATGAAAAATATTGGACAACTTTGAAAACATTGATAGTGGTTAAGGTCATATTCTGTATAAAATAATGAAGTAAACTATAACATACCATGCATTAAATCAATTAAAGCAACCCAATCAATTTTCCCAGAAGCCACTATAAATTTCTTCTGACTCTGAAGACATTATATTTAAATTGATTTTTTTACAAATTCAGCAAAGTCATTTTAAGATTGCTTGTAATTTAAACCTTTGCCAAGGCTATAAAAGAAAATGGGAGGATACTGTTAAACATGAAGTAAATGGAGCTAAAGTTGTTCTCTATCTGTAGAACACATTACATTGGTTAGAATTTCCAATGAACTCTTTTCTCAGAAACCCTAAGTCCACCAGACATGAAATAATGAATAGTTACAAATTAAAAATGTAGGTCCAGTTAGGGGGCCAACAATGTAATAATAGACACATGCCCAAACCGAAAGTAGGTATTGGGCATGTGCGTCTTTCTCTGGTTCTTGTTGCTACATGTTATTATCAGAAGTATATCACTGTGACCTATATTTCAGATTTCATTGAGATTGCTTAGAGTGTGCTTTTAACACCATTTCTAAGAAACTGTTATGCACATATTCTTGACACTAAACATATGGTCAGAATGAGGAATACTACATGAACATATCAAGTCAGGTTTCTGTCGTCCACATTTTCAGCTTTTTTAACCTTTGATAGACTTAACATTTAGTTTAATTTCTCGATACCTTAAAGTCTAACAGTCATGAAACTTATTTAACATGATTTTTACATGTTCAGATCTCGAAATATGTTGCAACATAGGTCACAATAACTGTCTTTTTTGGGGGGACATGTATGTTTTTACAATTATTATGAAAACAATACATTTGTATGTTATTTGTATGTCACCAACAGAGAATGAAGAAGAAGAAGGCTGTTCAGCACCAAATACACCGACCATGTTAAGGCGATTGAGTAGATCCTCAGGACATGCTACACCACTAGGCACTGAGGCCTCAACACCAGACAGGGAGTTGGAACCAATAATACACACAACACCAAGTTCGGAAAAATTACGGAGTAGATTTGCCAGAAAACAAAAAAAAGGCACTATAGATGTTTATTGGTTATTTGATGATGGAGGTAGGTTAAAGGACTTCTCACATTTATAGTAACATATGGTGTTGAGATTTATTGACTCATCCAATTATTGAATTTTATTTCATACACTGTATATTTGTGCTTGCTGACCTTTCTTTGTTTACACAGAATTCATTTCCTTAGCTGTAATTAGCTACCTATAAAGTATAGCCCCGAGCTAATATTAGAAGAGGGGACTTACATGCTGTCATTTAGTCTGGCATGTTTTAGTACAATTTGATGTTAACAACTGTCCGTCATGTTATAATGTGAAAAATAGGGTGTACGTGGGAAGTTGTTCATAATTCCTTTACACTAGGTTGTGATAAATATACAAAACAAATCTCTGTTGAATAGAGAATACATGCAGAAAGTATTTAAGGGCAGTTTAGGGAATACTTGATATCACGAGTACAGTAAATGACAGAACTCTTCTGTGATGGAGGCATGATTTGATGTATCCTTGGGGCAAGCAACATGGCCAAATATTGTGATAGCGCTTTTCGTTCAGTTTCTGGCTGATGCACAGAAGTTTGACATTCTATCACTACATAAATATACAACAAAGGGCTAATATATTTTTAAGAAAACCACATTCATAATATGGATAAAACTGAAAACTCTTGTTGATGCGACTATCACATGAATGTCATGGCTCAAGGCCTTCACAGGCTTCACTTCTTTTAACCAAATTCAACTATTATTTCTGTTTGTCAGGACTTCAACAAAACATAAGACCAATTAATAATGTACACATGCCGACTGTCAGAATTACAGCACTCTGTCAAGCCATGAATGTGTGGCATGTTGAAAACCAAAACTGGAATATTAGACGAACACAACATGCATGATTAGCTTGTCCCTAAAATCTTGCAAGATTTGGACTATTTATGTCTCAGTGCAGAAGAAATACTCAAAGGGATGCAACTCTAGTTTAGTCACGATATCAAGTATTTCCTATTTGAAGTTCCCATAATCTTCCACTTGAAATAACAGCCAATGGGTGCTAATAAATATAACATTCGGGTCAAAAGTAGTTTACTCCCTATAACAAATATGTTAACTTTTCCTCACAAGGCCAATTTGCAGCCAAACTTAGTAAAATAGTAGGCATCCTTAGGATAATGGGGGTATTGATTAGTTTAGATAGTAGACCTGGGCTCCATGGCTAAAAAGTAGAAAATTGGACAACATTTCTAAAATCTTCCTACAAACTAAGGGCTGTTCCAGAATTAACCGCATGGAAGGGTTGGGAGGCACCTGTAATTAATGTATTATGGGTGGTGGGATTAAATCCAGATCTGCCTACCATGGCTTATATTAATTCAGTTTTAATATTTATTGGGTGGTGGGGCCCTCCACCCCTCCCATATGGTCAATTCTGGAACAGCCCTAATGACATACCAAAAAGGATAGTGTTATTGGTACCAAAAGGATTGTATGTTTGTTTATTGATATACATGTATGTACCAATAGCTGCATCTAAAGCAGTTGTAGATATGGAGATATTTTTGATGTACTTCATCTTCCAATTTACAGGTTTAACACTTCTACTTCCATACTTATTGACAACAAAGGCATATTGGAACAACTGTCGTCTCCGTATATTTTTTGCTGGAACAAAGAGGGGTGAAATTGACCGAGAACAGCGACAGTAGGTTGATTTTATTTTTATGAATGTCTAAATACTTTTCTTAACTAAAACATCTTAAAGCTAAATTATATTACGTTATATTGTACAAGACTGTGGAACTTATTATTCTATTATCATTAATTGTTTGCATTTTGTTTGTTTTAGAATGGCAACATTATTAAACAAGTTCAGGATTGATTGTAAAGATATGATTGTTTTGCCAGATGTTGGAAAATCTCCTACTGAGGAAAGGTTTGTATGTTTTATTATTCATTGATTTGTTTATTGATCGGTTTTCTAGAAAAATCGATCAGAATTTCTTTATGTATTACACTGGCAATGTTAAAAAGTTTAAACTTTATTTATTTTACAACGATTGAAGTAATTGCAACATATGTTGAAATCTCTTTCATTGGCACGACTGGCAGCCCAAGTGGATCTTTTTTGTGGGAAGAAACCAGAGTGCCCAGAGGAAACCCAGGTACACTGTGTATCAAACCTGGGTGGCACTTGTGGGAAGCGAGCGCCTTAACCACTACCTGAACACTGGGCATTGTTGCTTATACATTACTTATTTTTGTGTAAAATGTTTATTTGTTAAGCAGATAAATATATATATGTTTAACTGATCATAATATAATAAATACATGGGATCATATCACATCCAACATGTGAAATAATCTGTGACAAAAGCACATTTGAAGTTATAGTGGACTTTCTTGTCAACAACATTGACTGTTTAAGAGTTTTAAGTCCATCTGGACTAAAGGTCCAAGGTGGACTTTTCTCATACAATCCGTTCATCCTTCCGTCTTTAACTTTTGCTTTAAACAACATCTCCTCTGAAACTACTGGGCAGATTTCAACCAAATTTGGCAGAAAGCATCCTTAGGGGAAGGGGATTCAATATTGTACAAATGAAGTCTCTGACACCCCAGGGGACAGGTGGGCGGGGCTGAAATGGGTAAATTTGACAGAATGCCTTTAAACGACCTCTCCTCTGAAAGTACTAGGTAGATTTCAACCAAATCTGGCAGGAAGCATCCTTAAGGCAAGGGATTCAAGATTGTACAAATGAAGTCTCTAACACCCCGGGGACAAGTAGGCGGGGCTGAAAGGGGTAAAATATGACAGTATGCCTTTAAACGACATCTCCTCTGAAAGTACTGGGCAGATTTCAACCAAATCTGGCAGGAAGCATCCTTAAGGAAAAGGGAATCATGATTGTACAAAATGAAGTCCCTGACCCTCCAGGGGACAGGTGGGCAGGGCCAAAAGGGTTAAATTTGACAGTATGCCTTTAAACAACATCTCCTGAAACTACTGGGCAGATTTCAACCAGATGGATATTAAGGCCCAATGGGCCTCTTGTTTAAAATCTATCTGTTATATTATATTAATTCGCTTGATAGCCTAAGAGTTAAAAACTTAAAATAGATTTATTTGCTAGGAGAAATGGCAAAAATCACAATTGCAAAAGTATAACACATATTAGATATTGACTACTGGTTGGTGCTGTTAAAATCAAGTGCAGTTAAGTTAAATTTTATGAATTTGTATCTAGCCTACAGAAATTTGATAAGCTCTGTGAAGATTGGATGTTAAATGAGGATGAAGAAAAAGAGGATTACCCTTGGAAAATAACAGAAGAAGATAAAGACTTACTTCAAGATAAAGTAAGATAGTCATCATATTATATCAATTGTACATGATTCTATACTGCACACATTTTTATATGGCAGGGCATAGTATGGTATGGCTACATCCCTCTGCTTGTTAACTTTAAGTGCACAGAGCATGCTTGTATAATCATCTGCAGCTTTTAGTTGATTGTTTTAAAACTTAGCATAGATTTCCCTGGCATAATGGAAGATTTACCAAGTGCTGAACTTCTTTTTTCACCTTCTACATACTGAGGGCAACAATATTGTGTAACCAAGGTCACCTTCAACTCAACTGAACCTTTTCTAGCTTTGCATAGAATGTTCAAATAAGTCTACTATTCGTAGCTCTATAGTGGCCAACTGTCCAAAGTTTAAGCACTTTTACAGTTGTACTTCTGGGCCAATCTCTTTATGGAGGAAACTTAAGCAACAGTCCTGTAGAAAACACAACCATAGATGTAGCTGGAAACCTTTTTAGGTACTTGATAGGTCATAAATTCATTCAAAAAATCATTCTATTACATTTACCCGAGATCCATTGGAACAAATTTCTAATGAAGAAGTAAATTCTGATCCATGAATGATTCAAAACCACCATGAACTCTGTCACTGAGGACAACATAAACAAAGGCACCACCAATATAAGCATGTTTTTTATTACAGAAACTTGGTATGGTAAAAAGGTAATATATTTTGTTTTTGAATTTATTACCTTTATTATGCCTAACTCATAATGAGCCATCTACATTACCATTAAGAAAAATTATATTTGTTGTCTTCTGTTTTTCAGACCAAACGCAATATACGTCTTAAAGAATTACTTAATGAACATTCCAAAGAAGCGTCTCTGGTTGTGATGTAAGTTTAATTTATAATTGTTTAGTTTTTAGTCCATTTGGACTGAGTACAATGTGCACTTTCCCCATACAAATCTGATCTTTCATTATCGGTTCACATTTTTGACTTCACTAAAACCACTGGAAAAATTTCCAACCAAACTTGGTAGGAAGCACTGAAGAGGGAGGCACCATTAGGGAATCAAAGAGAGGATTATTTGACAAAATCAAATCTTTAAATCACTGATAAAATAGCAAACAAAATTATAATGCTGTTCCTACCAGATGGACATTTATTGTTTTGTTAAGCAAAAGTGCACAATCTCTATACTACCTCCAAAACTATGAATATGTTCTTAAGACTATTATATAGAATTATAATTATTTAGGTTGTATATTACAATGTTAGAAAGGTAATTAGGTACTTCATGTGTGGAAGTGTACATACTATTTGTGTTCTCTGTAAATTTTAATTAAAAGTGAATCTTGTTATTCATAATTTAATTCTATGTATTACAGGACATTACCGATGCCGAGGAAGGGCACCTGTCCTGCTGGAATGTACATGGCCTGGGTAGACACGTTAACACAAGATATGCCACCAATACTCTTACTCCGAGGAAACCAAACAAGTGTTCTAACATACTACTCATAGTAGTTCAAATCAACTTATATTGATCTCAGATATTAAAGAGAGAGTAGTAATTTACATAATTATGTTTCCTCGTTTCTGCTTGAACATGGACCTGCTTTGCTTACACTATTCACTCTCAAGTGGCATTAACCAGAAGACATGTCACTTGTAGAATATATGTGTTTAATAATTGCAAAGTAAATATTTACAGAAAAGATTATTGTGTCCGTGAGGAAGAAGTGACTTTGACAGCTGTGAAATACGTTATACAGATGTGGAATACATATCAAAGTGTATTATAGTCGGTAACATTCAGTAAAGAGTCAAAACTGTTACATAAATCAATGCAAAATCGATCAAGTCCTTTGTATATACAACATCTATTGTAATGATTGTGTTCAATTATGTTTTGAGAAATTTTCTTGTTTATTGGGATAACTAAGATTGAATTGAATGTGATTTTAAAGACACATATTATCTTAATGGGTTTATAAATTGTAGATTTCAGTTTGCCTCATATAACAAAATTTGGCAATACAGTGGAATCCATTTATGTAAAAAAAATTTGTTTAAAGTCTGGGTATGAGTTTTGGTACATTCCGCTTATTGTAACAAAATTATTCATTATTCAACAGAATATTACCTTAGATTTTGGACTTATTAATTTTGATCAAGCTAACGACACATTGACATTGAAAGATTTGATTGACTCGGAACTTCTGCAGTATGCAACTTTAAGATTGTGGACTTCTCGAAACCACTGAGGCCATTTGGACAAATCTTGCTGTGAATGTTTCTTCCATGGTGCATTTCTTAATTGTTCCTGACATTGGACTCATCTAATATTGCCATTATGGATTCTGATTGGCTTAGACCTTTTTGACTTCTTGTGAAGAACTGTTGGGTAGATTTTGCAAGATGTAATAAATATTTCTGACAAAATTAGATATTAAAATAAACAGACTATATTTTTTTTAATTTGGAATCTCAAATAGGTGCTGTAATTTATGATGACTTGTGAATATTTATTAATTTATTTTAGTATACAACAATTCTTTTCTGTTTATTTGTTATAGATTTTCGTTGTTTTGTTTTTCATACTTACTTTGAAACACTGTGTTTTGTTAGCACTGTTTTAAAGATAATTTGGATGTGGAAAACTCAGCTATGCATTTTATCAATTTTAAGTTTTTCACATAAAACTATGGTTTTTCAGTCTACATAAAAGCTGGCAATTTAATGTGCAATGATAATGTTTGTGAATCAGTATGTTCATGTTCTAGTGATTTATAGGACAGAATTGATATGACGTACACCAGCCTATCAATACAGAGCCTATCACAGGTGAAACCTGTCTATAACCATCTCAATAGAGAAAATTGTTTATATATTATTGGTTTGAGTTGTATATATTTTTTGTGTGGATTGGGGATTAAATGGTACTAGATTTATGAATTTTTCTGTATTTGTTATTAAGAATAAGCAATAGATTTAAATAACACTTTTTGTTAATCTGGTATGTTTATGCCTATGTCCATGGATGTGTAGAAAAAGTGTCTTATCGGGTAGGATTGGTCCTAATGGTGATATTTGTACTGTACATATGTATGTTGGTACTTTGATGCAGTTAATTATAGTATTAATCTGTGACAGATGTTACTCTCATGTGTCTAAATTTGTAGATTCTTTTGATATTACAACCAACAGTATAATGCAATGAAGCAATAATGAATGTGTTATAAGGATTTGTGGACTGATGAGTCTATATACTAAGTAGGAACACAGATTAAAAGAAACAACGGTGGTTTTGATTGAGTGTATTTCATAAAAGGAATCTCCGATAAAATTGAATATAGTTTTTGCAAAGTTTTTGTCTAGCTAAACTTTTGGTTGTTTTTCAAAACAAGGTTAATTGTTTATTGTTATATAGATTCTGATGATGAATTTGCTTTGAGGTAATGTGTACAGTTAAACTTGTATAGCTTTAATTATGAAGAATTATTTTACACATCAAATCTACCCTTTAAGGTATGTGATAACAAAGCTCTATATTTTTGTAGACATTTAGTAAACTGTTTTTAGAATGCATGTGAAAAGCTGTTAATTGATTGAAATATTTAAGTTAGAATGTGTACCTGCTATTAATGTGTTTAAGACCACATAGACTTGTGATAAGTGATGTACATAGAGGTTCTCGCACTATGTTTGATTCCTTATGGTAAATAAAACACGAGATGATTATTATATTTTCATATTTCACAAGGCTCAGCCCAGTAAAGTTGGAAAATAGAATAATTTTCGGGTGTGTTATTTACCATTACTTATCAAATAGAGTGCGAGAACTGCTTTCTCACATAATGAACAGCTTTAAAAACTCAGCATTTTTGAACACACCATGGTTCCTTGGAAGTGTTGTGCTATTGCTCAGTGATGTCAAAGTGAGCAGGTCCCATGCGTGAAAAGTTTCCTTGAATACCCTACAACAAGAGAATAGTGCTGTAACCTCACGCATGTTTTATATATCAACTTCTACTTACATGTATTTATATAATAAGTGAAAAGTTAGATTTAGACTTTCCGAAAAGGTAGTGTTTTGTATATGGATATGTGGCCAACATTTGTACTGAAATCATGAAGCAAGTGAAAAATTGCAGTTCTAGTAAAACTTAAATTAAGAAAATAACAGTGACAGAGGTCATGACCCCTAATGACATTGCAGTCAAATCAAATGATGAATATTGTCATTGTGATATTACACTGAATGGTTTGATAATAAAAAATGATAACACAGTTCATCGCTGTGGTAACGCACAAATTATGTAGGATATGTATATATTGCATGTCACATTGTGTTGAGTTTCACCAAAGTTTAACAGTGCTGTAAAACTAAATATCAATCATTGTTTCATACTCAACACAATGATAGTGTCAGTGTGCAGAATTAAGACAATGTGATGTTAATTTTGTAGCCGGAAATAATGTTTATCAATTAACTAATCATTAATAACAACTATAAGCTGCAATCATTTTTACTATATACTTGTTATAAAAAACAATATGCTAGCTTTAGCTGCAATAAAATATTCTCAGACATTTAGCCACTTTTAATCATAATCTAATAAGTGAAATATATATGTGACTCAGTATTTGAATCTGAACTCAATGCTTATTTGATTCATATCAAACTATTTTATAGATGGATAAACTTTTTATAAATTCATCTTGAACAATGCTCCAAGGTGGACTTCTCCATGTCATGCGGTCTGTTCATCATTAAGATTTTCAACTTATCAAAAACCACTAGACAAATATAACTAGTCTTGCTGGGAAGCATCCTGGGGGATAAAGAATAAGATTTGTTCAAATGATTGGCTATAGCTATGGGGCTTTTTTTACAAAATTAAAAAAATCTTTTAATATAGACCTAGAGCTTGATGTTGGCATTAGACTATTAACATTGGGGCTTTAAGAACTAGGGGTCAAAAATAGGTTATGTATTGTACAGTTCAACACTATCATATTGGAGGAAATAGGATTGTTTGAATGTGTTCAAATGTTTAGTTTCAAACCACATTGGGTGCCCAAATGGGTAAATTTTGACAATGTCTTAATGCTTCCACATGTTGCAACTTTGGGTTATGGATAATTAAGTTCAAGGCCTGACTCTGAGTAAAAAATACTTTATGCTAAATGGGGGTCAAACACCAAATATAATTATAGTGGTGTTGATACGAGATGAACGGACATTAAAGGGCACTTGGTTTCTTGTTTGTTCTTTATTATGCCATTATCAGTGTTTATTATTTATAAGCAAAACATTGCAAGAAGATCTCTTTGAAATCAATATCTGTGCATTCAATCAATAATTTGAAATTGAAGTCCATCTGGACCAAAGGTCCAAGGTGGACTTTTCTCATACAAATCCCGTCCATCGCCCGTCTGTCCGTCCGTCAACTTTTGCTCTAAACGACATCTCCTCTAAACTACTGGGCAGATTTCAACCAAATTTGGCAGGAGGCATCCTTAGGGGAAGGGGATTCAAGATTGTAAAAATGAAGGACCTGACCCCCAGGGGACAGGTGGGCCGGGCCAAAAAGGGGTAATTTTGACATTATGCCTTTAAACGACTTCTCCTCTGAGACTATTGGACAGATATCAATCAAATTTGGCTGGAAGCACCCTTAGGGGAAGGGGATTCAAGATTGTACAAATAAAGTCCCTGACCCCCCAGGAGAAAGGTGGGCAGGGCCTAAAGGGGTAAATTTGACCGTTTGCCTTTAAACACCATCTCCTCTGAGACTATTTGGCAGGTTTCAACCAAATTTGGCAGGAAGCATCCTTAGGGAAAGGGGATTCAAGATTGTACAAATGAAGTCCCTGACCGCCCAGGGGAAAGGTGGGCAGGGTAAAAGGGGGTAAATTTGACAGTTTGCCTTTTAACACCATCTCCTTTGAAACTTTTTGGCAGTTTCAACCAAATTTAGCAGGAAGCATCCTTAGGGGAAGAGGATTCAAGATTGTACAAATGAAGTCCTTGATCCACAGGGGACAGGTTGGCAGGG
>JAUMGZ010229494.1:0-11104 GCA_032359645.1 Pododesmus macrochisma
ATTAATTATCTACGAAGTAATTAAAAAATCTAGTCTCTTTAACATGAGGGTTTATTAGAAATAGCCATCTTATTAACATTCCTGCCTACATAGGAAACTTCAAAAAGGGCGATTTGTTGGTTCGGTGCGTGAGATTTTATGTATGAAATTATAAGAAAATAGGGATTTTCATAGGAGAAATAATGCATAAATGTCAAGAATTTTAGTATAAAAATAGTGAGCCTCACTGTTCATGGTGGAGATTTGGCAGGTAGGTTATTATAAACATAACATACACATATATTTTCATGCTATATTTATTCCATTGCATAAATTGATATGTTTGTTAAATATGATAGCCTAAACTGCTTCTATATAGCAGGTAGAGCTTATACTGTAAACTTACTTATATTAGCGCAGTCATATTTTAGCGCTACACCCTATGCAAGACATATACACGCAATCATGAATTAGCATAGGTAAGCCTACATTAATGTTTTAAATCTATATGTTAAATATAAGCACTGTACATAAATTAGCGCTTTCAGGTCAGCGCGAAAAGCTCTTAAATAAAAACACCGCTAAAATTTGTATGTTTACAGTAATTAATGATCTTAAATAGAAAACTGCTTCTACATAGCAGGTAGAGCTTAAAATTAATGATCTTAAATAGAAAACTGCTTCTGCATTGCAGGTAGAGCTTAATGCCCTTAAATATAAACACTTTGGCATTGTACCGTAAAACAAGTTAAATTTCTTTATAAAACATGTGTCTTCACTGCAACTATCATGCAATTACTCTGTGTGAATTTATTCCTCATTCATATGTTTTTGTCATGTTCTACAAAACTCATCCAGCTCTTGCTTACACACAGATAAACACATGTGTCTCTGTCTTCCAGATAAGTAAATGTTTTGTTTTCAATCCTTATCAATAGGTCAGATGGTGGCAAAAGAACATTTTGGAGGATTCTTGTCTGATGCCAATTATGAACCGGTCGGAGGTTCCCAGAAATCCTGGAAAGAGAGAATGGAAGAAATCATCACCAAATCAAAGAAAGAAAAGGTAACATAGCAGTCAAAATAAATATACACCATCAATCAGTTTCCCTCTTGATAGGGTTACTCTCAGTCACAATGATGATGGTGTTATACTTAAATTTAAGTCCTACGTAACTGGTGACATATTTGACAGTTGTAAGGCCAAACAAAAAAATATGCTAAGTTCTCGGGCCCCGCCACATACCTAAAATACCTGCCGCGTTGGCGATTTTTTTCGAGAAAAAAAAAATAAAAATAAAGTTGTCATGTGTACTACAGCAGCAACTGGCCATGCACCATGATTAAAAACAATGAAGACTGTGTATATCTGCAAGTTCTGTACTTTTTGTTTGAATTAATAAACTAATTAATAATATTATTAAACGTTCATCTGAAAAAATTTCATCCGATAAAACTTGAATTTCAAAAAAAAAAAAAACCTCCCTCCCTCATCCAATTTTTAAAAAAAATTGGCCTGAGAACCTATGCATTTTTTTGTTGTATGGCCTAACATAACAAATCAAAGTTGCCTGTTCAAGTGCTGTTTCTCTTGAGTGTCATACATACTGTCACAAGACCACATATTATTGGCTAGACAGCTGGTCTTAGTGTTATCCTTTTCATGACAAGGACACCACAAGGATGACAATAATTCTTATTTCTCTTTGACCAGCCCCATAGAGTAAATTAACAATCTACTATCAAAATGACTTCTTTAGGTTCATGTTTTAATTATTAATTTCATGCAAACTACTAAAGGAGATAAAGATATGGTATAATAAATAATCAAATAACCTTTTGAATATGAGGCATGACTATGTTTCGTGGAAAAATAATAAAGATATGGAATATGCGAATGTAACTGTCATAAAACAAGCAAGGCATACATTGATTAAGATAACTTTGAAAGCTGCTCGTTTTATTTTTTCTTTTCTTATTATTTTGCTTCTGTTATGTTGATGTATAATGAATTGGAAAGTTTTATTTTGCTTCAGCATGAAAGACAAATGGAAAAGGAAAAAAGCCAACAACTTACTGAAGAGTTGGATTCTCAGTTCCAAGATATCAGAAAGCTTATGTCCTCCACATACAAGGTCAGCAATGATATGTTGTTATGGCGATTATTGAAAGAAATTAAATACAAACTTAGTAAATATACATAATAATTTGCACAGATTATATGATATAGAAAGCAATTCAAATTAGCTTTGAATAATAATCGCAAGAAGTTTGATATTTCATATATAGCATATTCAGGACATGTTGATTTGAAATTGTTTACATCATGTCATTGGTGAGGTGAGTGTTACCAATTCAGGTGTAAAATTTGAACAGTGGCGGTTAATTGTTCATAATACAATGTACATGTACTAAGATTCTTCTTCTGGTGATTTAAATGTACTAGGACTTGATAATTAAAATACAACATTCATATTTTTTTTGAAAGCATCATCCTGGGCCATGATGGAGTAATTCTCTGTAACATTAGGCAAATTCAATACACCTGCGTTAATGATTTCAAAAAACTTCAGGAGAACAGAAAGCACAATATGAAGGTTCATATTTGTTTTGATCATGAATCTGGCCCTATAATAAGCCAAATAGTGTCAATCCTGTGGGTAAAACACATTTGACTATTTGTTAATACCCTTCTGGTGAATAGCAAGTGCCAGATCTTTGGTATGATAAATGAAGCTTACCGCAGAAGTCAAATTTCCACATAAACATATGCCAGGTATAACTTTTAAAACACAGTATTTAGGAACATGAGTTCTTAATATGATGTTCACGAACATTCAAACTACCATATATTGTTTTATGTATTGTATCTTATTGCAAGATCATAAAGCATAGGAACTTTGACTCTAGATAGATATTAAGGCCCCTCAGACCTGTTGTTTATATCATATGTCCATTTTGACATTTCTTTTTTCATAGAAACCAAAGGAAGAAGATGAAGAGGGTCCAGCACCTAAAATAGACGACTATGATATTGCAGTGAGATCTCTTATGTTTGAGTCTAAAGGACAGGTAAGAATAGACTTTATACAATTCATTATATTCATAATCTTATTCTTTGTTTTAATTTTGAGTCCATCTGAACTGCAAGTCCAAGGTGGACTTTTCCCATACAAATCCTGTCCATCATCACTGTCTGTTGTTAATTTTTTACACATTTTTAATTTCTTCTCCAAAACAACTCAACGGAATTCAAGCAAACTTTGTAGGAAATATCCCTAAGAGAAGCGTATTCAAATTTGTTCACACAATGAGGCTTGGCCTCTAGGGGAAGCCACAAGTGGACCAGAATGGGGATTTGAAAAAATTTCTTCTAATAAACTTGCAGGTCAAGAGCCTTGTAACCTTTGAGCATGGGGAACCAAGTTTGTAAACACATAACTCTGAGATAAATATAGGTTATGAGTTTTGGGGTCAATATTCAACACTTTTCCTCAAAACATCTTTAAAAAGTTCAACCTAACTTGGTAGTAAACAACAACCACAGTTGAAGGGAAATCATATTTATTCAATTGATGGGTTCAGCCTTCAGGGGCACCACTAAAGGACCAAAATGGGGGACATTTGAGAAAAAATTTAAAAACTTATTACTCAAATGCCACAAAATTAAATTATAGTCCTATTTCAACCAGATAGACATAAAGCATCTTGAGTTTATTATTTTGTTTGAAGTATACTCTAAAACCGTAGTTTTGTTAATTGGTACAAATTCTGAAAGTGATATTTTGAAGCTGAACTGTGATATTTTGAAGTTTAACTTCCTTAAATGTGTATAAACAGAGTATTGAGTTCTTTGTGCCAAGAATAATTATAAGACTATACATAAACTGTTTGCATATTTAGTAATAATTTTTACAATCATCTATATAAGGCTACAGACAGACTTAAAACAGAAGAAGAACTGGCAAAAGAAGACAAAGAAAGACTGGATAAGTTAGAGGTAAGTTGATATTGGGTATTCCTGTTCATTAAATGAGTATCTGTTACAGTAATAACTATTGCCATTTATTCACTGTACGTTCCTAACCATAAAGAATATTGTAGAATCAGAAATATTAGTTGGGCTAAAATTTCGTTGTTTTGAAAATAAAGTGATTTCGTTGACATAAAATTTCGTTGAAAATACTTAAGGTGTTCTTTTTAGAAGGTACATGTATGTGAAAAATTTCGTCATGGTTTTAATTTAGTAGATCATTTACAACAACGAAATAAACGAAATTAAAACCACAACAAAATTTTCTGATTCTACAGTATATATTTCAACTTAACCTCTTGGCTGATGCACTCACCTATAATTAGATTGGCATACATTACCACACAACTCAAAGGAATAAATCCAACTAAAAAGTAAAAGTGCTGAAACATAAAATCATATGTCAATTATTTAGCTGAATAAAGTTCCTGTTAAGAGTAAAAACAATGAAGATGTCCATTGTGCCTTAATGTCCATGTGGTTAGAACAGCACTATATAATTAACATATTTCAACTGATTAGTTTATTAAAGACTTATGAAACTTTTGGATCCCCTAGTGGTGACCCCCAATATTTGAACAAATCTGTATCCCATTCACAAAATGATGCCTCCAAGTTTGGTTGAAATAAATGTTAACTCAACATGAGAATCAACTGGCCTAATTAACAAATAAGTTGAGTTAAGCAATTAAAAAACTTTATGTAAAATTGGTTCATCATATGACAAATGCTGAACATTTAATGACTGGTGCATGAAGAGACCTCTATTATAAGAATACTCATTGCTTGATTTTTGAACACTTACGATATCATCTCTGAGGCTGCGAAAATGGTACTTTTGACTTGCTTTTTTCTGCATTGTATGACCACCACCTCCAGATCTTGTGATTACTGAAGAATAGAAAATACAGTCTATATCATATATCACATTATGTAAGCATGTGGTCTACGTACTCTAATGGGCCATGATGCTCTCCATGTAACTCTCAAGACTTCTGGTTCACTTTTTCTACCCATTTTGATTATTTTGTGATTATTTACATAAATTAACAACTTTGTTCATTTGTAAATTTGTAGAAGTGGTTTAATCACAACATTAAACTTACTATTTACAACAGTAGAACTTTCAACAATGTTCATACTTTATTAAAAGATTTTTAAATTTTGTCAAATTTTCCCATTTTGACCCTTGTTATTGGTCATGGTAGCCAACCCCTTCAGTTGAACTTGAAGATATATATATATTTTTATATACATGTATCCCCTTTCCCTCAGGATACTTCCTATTAAGTTTAGTTAAATTTTGACAAGTGATTTAATTAGAGAAGCGGAAAAAGGGTAAAGTGACTGGTAACATGCATGTTTACCATACCCTTAAGGGTCACACCTTGAAAAAAGTTGTTAAATCTTGGTTTGGCACCTTTTTGATTCTTTTTATTATCTAGTGTATACTTTCCAAATTTTTCAGAAATTTACTAGAACTAGAAGGGCAGGGGTCTATGTACATTAACTTCACTTTTGAAATTTATCTGCCCCTTAAATTTAGACAAGTCATATCTATAAAATAACTTGTCAGACTTGCAAATGTACTTGTCTGAAAAAGTTATATATAATTATGTTTTAATCAAAATGATAAATAATTAATTTGTAAACAAAAACCTATATTTGCACAACCAACAGTACAAGATCTTCTAGCATCAACAAAATACATACGTACAGACCATTAAATAAATATGATTTAAAAATGAATATTGATTCATTCCAATTCAGTGATATAATCCTGTCTATGGAGGATTGTTTGTTTAATTGGGGTTTAATGTCCCTTCAACTCATGTTAAGCTTATAGTTATAGGTCATATGGTGACAGTGACTGCTCGTAGGCTTTGTGAGGCCGAGCCCAACCATTTGTACAAATCTGAATCCCCTTTCCCTAAATATGTTTCCTGTCCAGGTTTTTTTTTCTAACTCCCGCTACTACCGCGGTCAAGTTGGCGAACCTGACTGTCAGTAAACTTTTTTGTGCAAGGTCAAGTTGTCTTATTTAATGAGGTCGAGTTGTCCCAAGTAGGGGCGAGTTATCCTAAAAGGTAGGGCGAGTTGTCTTAAGGGCAAGATGTCTGGAACCCACAGAAGAGAGATCTAGAAAACTAGCGATTCGACCTACATACGTTTCAATCCTAATTCACCACTCATGCTCGTAGTAGTAAACATATACATGTAGTAAAACCAAAAACGTCATGCACAATTCATTTTCTATCAGAATTGCATGAAATTTGAAACAAGTATACCAAACAACAATACACTTAACATTACCAACTTACTTTTGCTAATTTCAACCAAACACATGATAATAACCACTTTACACTTACAATAGTAAACCCACTAGTTACTCATTCATCATCACGCAATACACAATACCAACCACTCTGATAATTACGCTACACATGTACAATACACATCAAATACAATAACTATAGAATTTCAAAGTTCGCACGAGAAGGGCAGGAAAAGGGGAGTTTTGTCCCTACTTGGGGGAAAATACACAAGCTGACCGTCATGTATTATCTGTGTAGTGTATGATAATATATGATATTTATGTGTATTATCTTTTATTTCTTAGAATAAGAAGTCAGTAAAACAAATTGTAAATATTTTGATGAATTATTTAAAGTCTCTAGAATTTATTTCACAAGATGACCCTACCATCGGAGAGTTTGGTTTATCTAAGACTGTCAGAGCTAGGGATTATTTAATCATGATCATGACATGGTTTTAGTTTCTGTTTGTTCCGGATGTGTTATATTACGCATGCATACATCGGGTCACTTCTACACTTGACAGCAATGTGGTACATTATATGCTTCATGAACTACGGGAAATAAACAAGAATGATCAATGATTTTCTCTTGCTGCTCGACAATCGTTTTGTATTTACGAGGAAAGGAAAACAACGCATTTATAAAATATTGAAATATGTATTTTTAGAGAAAGGGGAATTTTAGGGGGGAAATAGGGAATTTTTGTACCTTTTTCTTGAGGGGAAAGTGCCGTTAAACGGTAGCCAAATGAACCTAGATTGGTCCCTGATAGCATAACTTTTGCGCTGCGCACAATTGCAACAACTGTCTGTATATGGTTTTAATGTTTGTTTTATTGGGGATTAATGTCTCTTTAATTTCAACAGTCTTAACTGTGCCGTCTCACTGAAATATCTTGCAGCATATATAAACTGACACTGATACCTCACTCGAGCACAGTCCCATTATTCTGGCACCAAACTAACCAGTCCTTGAACCCAGAAAGCTGTGTGCTTAGCAGGAAGCGGGAAGATTACCAATTTAACGTCCCATGTACATATATAAAACAATCATGAATTGACCCTGCACCCTTCACCAATATATAAAAAACTCAAACCATTGAGCTAACACAAAAGTATACTAGTACATTATTAATGGAATAATTTTGGTTTCCCTTATTAGGACAACGACTAATCCAATACAGATTCCTATTTTAATTGAAGGGATTACTGGAAGGGGGATCTTGGATTGGAAAACAAATTAAGAAAGTGAGAACTATTAGGAACTGTTAGGAAGGCTTGATAATTTATATCAATCATTCCAGGTTCGTAGATACAAAAGCTGGGCTCACAGAAATGAGCGAAAGAACTGTCATTGTCAACGTTTAGTCCCTGTTGATGTTTTGTTGTGTTGACATTGTGTCTGTCGACCCCCCTGCATACATCCGAAACGGTACCTGTGGAGGAAACTCGGGTTAAATTTTGAGGCAGGTCAGATAAGGAGGCACAATCCAATGGCCAATTTCCGATCTGGTGTAGTCCTGTACAGACCAATTATAATGGCCCACACTACAAACACGCCGAAGAAGAGGACGCTCCGGTACAGGACTATCTTTGGTGATATGGCCACATAGGACAGAGTTACTCAGTACCATAACTGCACTAAATATTACCCTGGGGATGCAGGGTGATACTCTTGTCTTAAAAGCCTGTACCTTACATGGTGATGCCAGTGACATTTCACTTGTCACTGACACTCAGTGACCCACTGCACAATCAGTTTTATCAAAACAACAAACCAGATCGACATTTACGTGTGTTCGCATTGTTACTATAAAATATTCATACTTTCCACTTTTGTGAAAGCAAACATCGGTGTGGCCATCACTGTGGGCGTATCGGAAGGGTTTTACCGTCGGCATCTCCTTGTTAAAAATGTAAACAAAACCTTTCCCGGCAAAATTGATTTTGGCGCCAATGGCTAGCCCGCAGTTTCCTTCATTCTGCAGTCAATTCAATTAACATAAAAAGAAAATAAAAGTAATACTTAATAATGTAATATAAATTTTCAGAACTAATGGGTGCCGTTCATTGGTTCACCTAAAAAATTCTACGTTAAAAGGTACGAATATTCGATCAAATCAATGATGCGTGGGCGAATAGTAGTGTGACGTCACATACTTCCACAAAGGCATTTCCTGTCAAAATATTCATTCATAAATTTGTGGATAATATGTACTCTGTTGAGTAAATTCTACTTCACTACTTTTCCATAGCTGTGGGGCACTTTTACAGTAGGATGCCTTCAGGTAAAGTATGTTAAGTAAAGAGTCATTTAATCTACTATTGAGATACGTTTACAAGAAACATTCATGCAGTGATGCTGTTTGTTGTAAAATATGCTGAACTTCCGGAATGTCATCACTTTGGTACAGTGTTGTTCATTGTATCAATATTGATTTATAGTAACTCAGAGTGATCATTCATGATATTGACTTGCTTCAGGCAGTATGTGCTAACGATCTTGGTCAATAACAAACACGTTGATGCCCGATCTTGACAGTCGGTATATTGTTTCAGAATGCCTATTTATAGAACTGCTTAAAATGGTCCCCTTTCTTTATCACTTATCTTATAAAGAAGCCTGTTGGTGGTTTACACCTATATGCATGTAATGTGGTGGAATGTACTGTACATGATAGCATCCTCACAGAAATTGAATAATCAGATCTTCCAATATAAACTGACCATGAACATTGTGTTTTTGGTACCCATAATTATGATCAGTCGCCATTTCATATGTGTCAGTAAAATTCATTTTTTAAATTCTGTAAAAGGTACAAAATTAAGTATTTTCTAAAACTCCATGCATTGACACATGATGTTGATGTAATAGGGAATTAGGGATGTTATCTTGTATAACGAAGTACAATGCAGCTGCAGGTTTACAACACTTGCAGTATATATATGCATGCATATGTCTATGTATGATGATGTATCTGCCTCATTTTTTCATTTCAATATTTGGAGGTATTTTTGCCTACCAAGACTCAAGTGGAGACTGCAAATTATCATTGTGACATTAATTTACTAATTATATTATTGTCTTATTGTTAGAGAGAAGGGAAAGAAAAACTAATATAAGGTGTTGCTTTTCCGCCAGCGTCAACTTTTAGTTTTTGTTGTTAGACTATTTCTCGAAAAGTAAGAGTGTTAGCTAGAAGCATTCATGCTTTGATCATAGTAACATTTAAGACATCCTTCCATCATATATATGTACAATATACATGCATAGTTGCTAACTCTCCCTATTTAGGAGGGAGTCTCCCTATCTTTCACACATGATTTTCCCTTTTGGCATCAGTATAATTCCTAAACCTTGCTTATTAACTTGCTTCAACTTGTTTGATTGAACACAACTGCTTAAATGAAGCAGTTTGCACTACTATTTTGTCATATAGGGCATATTGTATACAGGTTTTAAAGACATTTTAAGATTTCGCTACACGTTTTCTCCCCCATGAAAATTTCAAAAAGTTGGCAAGTATGTACATGTACTTACAGTACTACTGCAGATGCTGAATATGACCTTATTATTTCATGGTCCATTGACTTATAATTAACATAATCATTTGATACTGAATTTTGCATTCAGCTCTAACTTTAAGTTTTCGTTTTCAGTCTATTTCTCACAAAGAACAAGTGCTAGCACATTCTTACTTAGATTATAGTTACATCTATACAACCCTGCATTTGCATCACATTGCATTGTGGAAGATATAAGTATGACCTATATTCATGGTCCATTGACTTTAATTTGTTTGATGCTGAACAGGCCTAGGGTGAACCATATATTTCTCCCACCTGTGACAATTAATAATAAGGTTTTCCTGTGTTTTAACTCATGCAAGATTTCTGTATCCCAACTTCATGTATAGACAATGAAATGATAAATGAATATGATGTCACACAAACAATAAATATGACGGCACAGTAGCTAATCAAAGATGGAAATTCATTGGATTTGTTGAGAATCATACAATCAACGATTTGTCATCGCCATGATATAATAAGAATATGTTAAAGGGGTTAAAAAAAGAATCAGTTCCTGGTTGTGTAAGACAGAGATACATATGCATGTATCTCACCCTTGGACTGAGATTGTTTTGTCCTGAACTCGGTAAACCTTGCAATTGTTATACAGTTAAGGACGAACAATCCCAGTCCTCGGTTGAAGATATCTCTGTCTCAAACAACCAGGGTTGATAGATTCTATTAATCATTCCGTTGAATTCTTGCACCATAACTGTTTATATTTCATGTACATGCGATTCTTTCGATGTGTTACATGCATTTTCAAAAATTTATTTGAAATTAAAGTCGGTGAAATGAAAAGATCAGGTTCACATGCATGTACAGAATACACATATATATACATTCCATACATGTACACTACTTAAATATTTATTGAATATTAATGTATATAATATATTGGCTCTATCATGATCAGTGGTAGGCAAAAGACAGTCCATATATCCATAAATAGAGAAAATCATAGATGTGCAGGGCTCAATTTAGACTATGGAATTCAGGAGCCAAATGGCTCCTTTGGTAAAAAAAATTGGGAGCCATTTTCAAATTTTAGGCGCCATTTTGAAACTTCTATATTTTTTACCACTAAGTACTGTATAACTTATGAAGTGTAAAACTTACATGCAGTTTGTGAATGAATACTTGGTAACAGTTGAATTAGATGTGTTCACAATTGATTTACTGATTATAAAAACAAGCAAAGA
>JAUMGZ010229505.1:0-11103 GCA_032359645.1 Pododesmus macrochisma
CATAAAGTTCACGACAGGGTCATCGGAATAAGGGGCATGACTATCCGCCATATACTTACATCCAGTAAAAAATGCGAAAAATAGACAAAATAACATTTTACTCCCATATTTTATATCGTTTGCCGGTTGGCAAAGCAGAAGCACACTTTCTCACGAGAAAAGACTTATTATTTACTTGTGTTTCTCAAGTTTCCAAAAAATAGTAAACTGGGAGAATATTACCGCTTTAACACAAACAAATCTAAAGTTAGCATTTCTAAATTCTAGTACAAAAAGCATTGGTGGTTAGAAACATGTAAAATGGACTTCGCATTAATACCTAAAAAATGAATGGTACATATTGCTTTTGGTATATTTGAATTATGCAAGAAGAAAAAATTGTAATCAGAGGAAAGTTTGAATGCAGACACTAGATCACTTATATAAAACTTTTGGTGATTATTTTGTAAAATCTTGTTCATGCCATGCAAATTTAAAAATAACATAATATATATCAGGAAACTGGCTTAGAGTAAGTGTTATCATAACTTCACAGCATCACACATACAATGTATCTGTTATGGTCATTGGTATTCCAGGAAGTGCAAGCGTTTACCCGAGTAACTGCCAACAAAATGTATTGCTAAAGAGTATTTGTTAAATCAGGAGTCGTGATGTATGAGAGGGGAACTTAGTATTATTTAATCCATATTTTATATATTCATGTATAATGAATAGGATTAACAATGTTTATTATCATATGACAGGTAGTATGGTACCTATATATTTGATATTTTCCAATTAATATGTTAAGTCATAAGCCTCCTACTAATGAGTATGTTTTGCTATGTTTACAGAATGTGCTGTTGATGTACAGAATTTGGAGAAGAAACCAGACATAGAGACACTTCAAGTCAGTCCAGTCATCAAGGCACCATTGGCACCCGAGGAAGAAGTCGTCATAGAAACTGTGGAGGCAGTGCAAGCACCAGTTCAAGACACCATGCCGTCCCCAAGCAAGGTCAAGGCTAATGGAAGTGTGCCTACGGGAGTTGTCGAGACGTCCTTGGATGAGTCCTTATTACCCTACGAACCAGAGCAGACGATCATCGAGGATGACTTTGTCAAGGTCAACTCTCACAATGTGTACCAGGAGCCCGACTCGCAGGACGAGGATGAAGTCTCCAAGATTAGTCTTGAGGATGCAATTAAGAATCTTGAGGATGAATTAGAAAGGAAGGAGAGCATGGTTAACCACGTGGAGGAGCCAGAAGCTGTCGTAGAAACAGTAATGGCTAACCATTCGGAACCCCCTCAGGCTACAGATTCACCCAAGGCTGTAAATGCTGGTAAACCTACCGTCGCTGCTGGTGGTAAAGGAGTGAGTTGTTGTCGTGTGTTCATGTTCACGTTCTTCTTCATCTTTCTCTCATTGACAGTCGTGGCATTGGTCATCATGAAATCTAATATTCAGCACCCGTTAGTCAATCAGCTCAGGCAGCAGGTCAAGTTCATCGAGCCAGTACGAGATTACGTCACTCACAGAGTCCAATCGTTGTTCAAGTCGTAAAGTGTTACTAATGTGGAGGACGGCAGCGTAAGACGTACTATCTGATCACGACGGTGATATACGACTTCACACACCAGCACCATTGTGTATATACTACATCAACTGTTTTATAATTTTATTTTATTAAGCAACAATGATCTGTATCGGTAATATTTAAATGAATGTGACTATGATGTTTGCTTGGACTGTCTTCAGAGTCGACAAAGAGATATACAGGATAAACTTAACATCAGATGTTTTTGAATTGATGAACTAAATACTTCATGAAAGTCGATGCTGGTTCATTTAGGTCTTTGAGACCTGGTAGTTTTGTTCCTCCATTCACATCACAAAACCATTTTCAAATTTTATATTTTTAATGTAAGAGGATCATACAAGCTGTCATTTATTGCCCAAGGTAGAAATATGTACGAGTTTAAATTTTGCTTATTGGTGATTGTGTACTATTTGCTCAAGGTGGAAGGTGGCATAGGTTGAGTAATACATGTATGTTAGGTAATGCTGGTGGACCTTGAATGACATTGCAGTGTGGTTCAGATTGCACAGGAGAACCAATTTAAGTCATACAGGGTTACCAGAACTTTATATATGAGCATGTATGTACAATGTATATAAGATATTTAGACTGTAACTCAATGTCTATAGTAAATTAACATGCTTACCGTAATGAACATGTAAATTGATATTCTATTGGGCCAAATTTTTTGTTTTCTCAATTTTGAGAATAGGTCTGAACACAACATTTTCTTATATACTCAATTATTTATTTTATCATTTTATCTTACATATCAAACTGTTTTTATTTTATTTTAATTTTTTACTACACAGCTAACATAAGCAAATGAACAGTTAGTTTTGTTTGAATGTTGGCATTGTGTCCGACACTTCATTAGTTGTGTGAGTTCAAAGGTTTGTGTGAACTGGAGGGTTTTACAATACTTTTTCTGTAAAAAAACACAATTTAATACACAAATTTATTAAGTGACTGTATACATATCAATTTGATGATCCTAAGACACCAGTCCAACATTGTTTGTTAAATGTATGAGCACAGTAATAGTAATTAATTATTTGGATAATATTAATGTGGTACAGAAATCATCTCTAAATTATTCAAATTCAAATTTTTTTTAATTGATTAGAGATAATGTAAATTTTTTATAACGTTTGATGTTATATTTACAATTTCCTTGATGGACTATTTTTACATGCACTCTTTGTATCAAAAGTTACGAATTGCCAATTAAATATATGATAAAACATTTGTTTATTAAAGCGTGATATTAAGTACAAGATAAAATGGCACATCCAATGTACTATTAAAGCATATTCATTGCTGTTAGACTTAAACTCAAATCACCTCTTATTCTTCCTCTCGAATTTAATGGCAAGAATATTACATTCACGTTAAAACAAACTCTTTTTGCTGGAAATATTTCAGTTATTGAATCACTTTTTAATCTTAAGACATTTTCTTTAAATGAATCTCAATTTTTTTTCTTTAAACGATTGTTTATTCTCTGTTCACAATGCAAATGCAGGAAATTTTTTAAGAATTCAAAATTCTGTCATTTCATAGATATATCACTGTAAGCTCTGTGAAAGGCTTTGTATATCTCAAACTTTATAGATATATCACTAAGCTCTGTGGAAGGCTTTGTATATCACACACTTTATTAACTTTCACATATAAGATGTTAACAGAGACGAGTAATAAGCTATATACAGGATCAAGTGTTCTTCTGTATGGCTTAGTTTTCATTAAGTGTTAAACAGACTTAAAGTTAAATGGTGTAGTAGGTAGTACCTTACTCATTTTAAAACAATACTTTATGTGTACTTCGCCAGTAAGACGTTGCACTTTAAAATCAATATTATAGTTTAAGTAAAGATAGTTGAAACATACAAACAAAAACTATTTAAAATCATTCATGGAAGTATTTTAAAGAAAAAAATATCAATACCTATTTGGCTTGAATAAATCTTGTACATGTAATTTTAATTCCATTGATTGATCTGACTGAATTGAATTATGCAAATGAGTCATTTAAGATGTAGAAGATTTTCAGGTTGATTGATGGACAATAATTACACGACTATATATGTCTCTATTTTAACATACTCCTTTGCACCTCCTATTCTGTTCTACATACTTGTGGCTTACTCAGTGTAATGTTGTGTGCTTGTGTTTTGTTGCTTTATTCAATATAGCAGTTATGTGACAAGCTCATCAGGGTCATGTGACATGTTCAGTTTTGCATTGTTCTTGAGAAAAAATTATTTTACCATTTATACAGAATATTATTTTTACAGGAATTGTTGGCTTTGGTTAATAATTTGATTTTGACAGGTTTCCAGAATGACTACAGTCTACTATGTTGTACAGGTGTTGTTTTGTGAATTGTACATACATCTGTTTGTTTACATATAGTCGGAGACTTATTGATCATGGTCACCTCATGTATTTACCTGTATCTGTTCAGTGTTGTTAGTTGACATATCAAAACGCTTAACTGATCAGTTGTAACTTTATATTTCTGAAAGCAGCTACAATTTAAGAATGTAACTTTCACCATTTGGTTCAAAAAATATTTTACGTAAATTCATTTTGCAAAATATGAAACATAAAACAGTGCAGTAAAAAGGGTTTGGCAGCAAGATATTAAATCCTTTTTTATGTCGTCTCTCAAGTTCAGAATGCACTTAAAATCAACCCAATATATATTATTTATATTATGCAAACAAATGTTTAGTTGATTGCCTTTTAAGCAAGTCGTACATTTGACTCGCCTTAATCTATCAGAAGTTACCATAAGTGAAATATTGTCTTCATTTTCACCTCATGTTTATACAAGAAGGAACAAAGCACTCCTTTTGTATCTGGTATATGTGTAAAATCAATTCCCAATTTCTTGTAGCCTCATCTTCGCTAGCCGGGGGCCGCGGTGGCCTAGTGGTTAAAGTCGCCGACTCGTAATCATAAGCCTTTCACCTCCTAGTTCGATCCCCGTCCGGGGCGTGCTAATGTGAGGAAGTTGCCAGTGACTTGCTGTAGGTCGGTGGTTTACTCCGGGCACTCGGGTTTCCTCCACCAGTAAAACTGGCACGTCCGTAAATGACCTTAGCTGTTGATCGGACAATAAGCCCTTATACAAACAAACAAACATCTTCGCTAGCCAATATATACAAACCACTTCCTTTCAGTTCGTTATCGTAGTGGAATGTAGTGTAGGGAAGCTTGGCTTGCCAAGATGTTGTTACATGTGACCTGAAATTATTAATTTTATCTCAGTAGGAAAAACTTGGACTAAGCCTCAGATGTGTGCTTATATATCCTAACTTAGGCTGACTATATGTTTCAAGAAGTTTGGGGACATGAGATTTAGTGCTATATACAATTGTCTGTATGTTACATAGCCTCTCTTTCACTGTGTACAGGAGTCAGATTTCACAGTGTTGGCTAATTTTGCAAAAAAAACACTGACTACTGAATACAACACTTTTCTTCCAAAATATAGAAAAACGTAACTATTAACTTGTGGTTTGCTCTTCTTGTATACTTCTATTTTTGGAAATTATTTGCAGGAACATCCATTTATATGACATGTTGTGAATTGAAGTAACAGATCATATAGAGTTTTTCATTAACTTCTGTGAAGGGTGTTTATTTGGTTCTTTCGAAGTGTAGGACTTCATATGAGATTTCCACTTCCTGGTAAGTTTTGTGGTCACGTAATCATTTCTTCGTAATAACACTTTGGTTGTTATGGTAACATGTTCAGTTGTCGTGGATACGGTCTCCCAGGGAATTCTCATATTGTGGGTGCATTGGTGATGTTAAAATAAGACATTTGAAAATTTAGGTTTATACATTGGACACTTGGTTACAAAGTTAACTTATATAACAGACATCAATTTGTTTTATATAAATTCAGAAGTGAATCTAAAAGTTTCACATATGGTACCTTTATTAATTATAAGAACGTTCATAAATTGCTCAAGTATTTATAGTTATTTTTGTTTTAAAGATTTTTTTGTTTGCACTTTTGTTTTGTAATAAGCCACACATGGTAAATGGAATTCTTTCATATGAAAACTAGATTAAAAACATCTAGTGTTTTAATTGCTTTACTGAAATTTAACATTAATTTCGTCCAATATATGGTTGTTAGTTTTTAGAGGTGCATTGAAACAGAATGTGTATTCAATGTTTGGAGGTTGAAGAGGAGAAGCCTTAAGTTTGCACTTACATTTTTGTACATAAGATAATAACAACTTGATCCATGACAAATTATTATTACTACAGTAAACGTGCATTTTACATTGTAAATATTTACTTTATATCTCTATATTCTGTTATTTGTTTTGTATGCCTTATTATTATGTTTAAACACAAAACTGTGTGTGACCTTGAGTGAGTATACAATTAGAACAGCAAGTGTGTGTACTTTAATAACGAAGAAAAGGAAATGGGTAATATAACTGGAAAAAGACCAAAAGAATATTCTATTTGAAAGAATATACAGCCCAAAAATAACTGTAGAATTGAGGTGTTTGACCGTTCATGTAATAGGATTGTTCATTCACAACAGGTCAAATACAGTTTAGTTCTACTTAAATAGTTTGTTTACAATTTCATCTTGAAATGTTATTATGGCTTATTGATGTTGTATAATTTACTGTTGTTAGTAGGCACTGCTTTTTGTATTAAAGTCAGATTGCATGATCTTGCCGATCATTTAGTGCACAATTTCTCGAAAGGAGCTTCAAATGTTTGAGATAATTGGATAAATATAATTTTGTGATCAGTATATCCCAAGACTCTCATAAGGTTGAACTTGAAATGTTTTGTCAGCTGGACTGGCTCCCAAACAAAGCAGGTAGAGCTTGTCATCTTGTCTAGACTGTCTTGTCAAGATAGCAGACAAGAGCTCGTAATTTCAATCAGACTTCCTTGTCAAGATAGCAGTCATAGCTTTTCGTGGCAACTAGACTTACTTACCTATGTCAAAATTTGAAGGCAGAGCTTGTAATGTCAGTTGAACTGGCTCATTAGTTGAGCAGACAAAGTTTGTCAACTGCACTACATGTATTCAATTCCACAAGGTCTGAGTAGAAGAAGAAATAAGTTGAGAAAATATTAATGTCATCTTTGTAACTTAATATTAAGTGCAATATAGATGTAGTAATAAAACATA
Source organism: Pododesmus macrochisma (assembly GCA_032359645.1). NCBI lineage: Eukaryota > Metazoa > Mollusca > Bivalvia > Pectinida > Anomiidae > Pododesmus > Pododesmus macrochisma. Next base: position 6,748 of record JAUMGZ010229505.1, read on the forward strand.
ATGTACTAGTATATCATAATATAATCAATTGTTGAAAAATGCGTGTTACTAAGTTCACTAATTAGAAAAATAAAAAAAAAGTAATTTCCATATAATGGATTTTTACAATTGTTTTGTTAACCTGTTTGTTGTGAATGTAATTATTTTAAATCTTTATCTTGTATACATCTATGTCTACAGCTTAATATAATTATATTTCTTTTAAGAGAACAGAGCCATATCACCTTTTTGTTTATTAATTGTTTATTTATTTTTACTAAATTACTATGGCGATATACTACATTAATTATGAGTGAGACTTCTTATACACATTTGTAAGTAATCTATATACACATTTATTCACATCAGTCGATACTATATATACACATTTACTGTATACACATCAGTTGATAATCTAAATACACAGTTATACATCTGTTAGTGATCTTTTTACACATTTGTTGTGATTTCTTCCATTGACTTTTCGTGACGTTTTTGTCTTGTTTCACTTTTAAAAAAAAAAGACTTTGAAGAAAAAAGACAGTAGCACCTATTTTATTGATTTAATTTGATAAATAAAAACATTTTGCTAAACTTTTCTTGACAAAAACAAATGAAAACAATGATTTTTATATGTACATATATCATTTTGGGGTAAATTTATTTCACAAAGGTAATAGTTAAATTAGTTTTATAAATGTGTGTGTTGGTGGAAGAGTGTGTTTGAGCCTTTTGTAGGATGAACTCTTGCTTGTAATTTCTGTTCATTCTAGTAAAAACAGCCAGTTATACATAACTATGTGCTAATCATTTTAAATCTTTATCTTGTATACATCTAATCAGTTTATCTTCTTCCTTTTGTATTAATAGAAACATTAAACATTTTGTTATTCAACTTGCTTATCTGGATGAGGACCAATATATATATCCACCTTGGCACCTTCTCGGGCTTAGACCATGTGTTAAATGTTTCGATATTTCATTTTGTTTGACAGCTTTAAAGTGTCCTTCAATTTATCCACTGAACATTTTGTATTAAAGAGTTAACTACGAGAATTCACAGTTAATATGCTAATTGTTACGTTAGGAGTGAAATGTTATGGTAGGAATCTGATCATGCTGTACACGCTTGCTTGTTATAGTTTGTGCATGTTAATAGCTCGCTTGTGTCTCGAATAGATAGTTTTGTTGTGTAAAGTACAGTATGTACAATATTTGTAGATTATAATTGCAGTGTATGTAATTTGGCTTTATGTTTGACCTCATTTTACGGTATTGGTAACATACACATTGGCATTAAACGCAGTACCATATATACTTTATATTTGTTTGTAACTTATGAACCGTGATAGGCAGAAATTTCATGTATCGTCTAAAAAAATATCATCAAAGAAAAATGGCAAAACACATTGGGAAAAGGAAAGTTTATTATTGACTTCACAAGTAATGCAAACTAGTCATTTCATAGAACAGGGTTAGAGGTACCTCACAGATCATGTGGACTGATAGGTCCATTACCACAGATCATGTGACAGGCAAAATAAAGACTGATTCACATTACATTCTCTATATTTTGCAAAATATGAGATAAATTTGCACATACAAATGTTGATATCACTTATTCTTAATTATATCTATAAATTATCCATTCGGTTTAAGCAGCTTTTTGTGTATTTGGACCAAGTTTTTATTCAAATTTTAAGACTGATTTTACAAAAACATTTTAAATCAGATTCCAAGTGATCTCTAGTTAAAGCATCAAATTGATGTTTTATATGAAGTACTCATTTTGATGTTGATATTAAATGGTGTGAATTCTTTGTAATGTTTTAAGATAATTGTTCATTTGTAACCATCTCCTTTACAACATGTGTTGCCCGATTTTGTCCTTATCTAAATAAATGTTGACAAGACATTCAAGTTTGGACCAAAATATACTTCTTTACATTAGATTTGTGTTCCATATAATTAATAACTTGTAGTTTTGTACTTTTCTTTAATTGTAAAATCCTGTGTAAGAAGTTTCATTCTGCATGTGACACTTTTTTGTTGAGTCCCTAAATAAAAGAAGATGGAGTAGCATCAAATATTGTCTCTTTATTGTAGAGTTTATTGAAGATTGTCTCATGAATATTTTGAAAGTGTTTAAGTAATTTATGGATTTTTTTTCTAATCTAACTTATACATTATTATGGTAATGAAAATGTTTACACGTTTTGGTCTAACATTTGCCAATTGATCAACATCAATTTAACAAAACAATTGCTATTTTTTAGCGTAATATATTGTCTCTTTATTCAGAATTTGTAAGATTTTAATTTAAATGCAATACAATGTATACATATCATGAAAATGTTAATTTACAATGATGTGTTTCTTCACTTAATAACAAATTCACCACTTCTCTACTCGGAACTATTTAACTTTTCAATTTTTATCTATTTATAAAGGACCAGCTTCAACCTGTTCATTGTTTTATAGTCAATTTGTGTAATCTTTACATGAACAATTTATTTACATTACATAATTTTGTACATGTACATTGATTAAGGTGATAGACGTTCATCTCCTTTTATATATGGATATATCACATGAATATGAACTGAAACATACTGCTTGATTAATAAAATGAATAAAGTTTTACAAAGTTGTTCTTTATATTGTAATAGTTGAAAGCCTTGCGTGTTAAATATCTTGACTTGTTTGAATTCACTTTGACCCCATCAATGACCCTGCGTCACTAGTTATCGTTCGTTTGATTAAGGTTTAACGTCACTTGCAGAGTATTCCACCAATATTGTGACAAAGACAAAAGGAGAAACACCAAACTACAGGAAAGGAAGAGAGACAAGAACAGGAAAACAAAGCAGAAGGGATAGTTCAGAAAGAAGGATGAACCAATGCAACGGCTTTTCTGCATATTCTTCTATCAAACTGTACATGAGGATTTTTATTGTACCAGGGGTTTAAAAATCAGGACCGCCAGCTTCGCATCCCCTTTGAACGATGTGCTAATCTTTCTCTGCACTCTACCCTTAGGCCTCTTCAACCTGTCAGACTTTGGTGTCCCTAACAGGAACATAAGCTCCCACAAGCATTACTCTCTTGGACATCTAGACACTCAAACCTCCCTACCATGATAAGGTGTTAAGCACAGGTCAAGTCAGAGTATATATCAACTTATATATTGGTAAATATGAAATATTGCTCTGGTTTAATTTATTCTAGAGATTTAGTCATCTGTAACTTCATAGAAATGCTGTCCTGACAGTGCATCTAGTGTTAACTTTTCACATTTTTCAACTTCTCTAAAACCACTGAACAAATATTCAGGGTTGAGAAGGGGGATAGGATAAGGACATTTTGGCAAAATCTTTTTCTTTATAAACTAATCCTAGAGTTGAATGCTTGCATATAGGTATAGGAATACAAAACTGCAACAAAGAAACAGACCACCAAAAAATATACATGTAATATCTATAAGAGGAAAGAATCAATACACTGTGAGAGAACCTAGTCCCGCATTCCAGGTGTAGCTACAAATCAACCCTGTCATCAATGGAAGCTAAAGGGAAAATGAATTTCTGGTTTTTAAATAGACAAGATCTTGATAAGCCAAAGCTATAAAGCCAAAGGGGAAGTAAAAATCCTGATATTAATGAGAAAAAAAGAAGATGAATGGAATCATTGGGAAGAGAGACAATGACAGACAACAAACAATAGCTGCAACAACAATTAAACGCCAGAATGTATTAAGGAGTTAAATTGAAATCACAACAATCCTCAAGACTAGTAACCAATGCTGACTGACTTGGGACGGTCACCCAGCACGAAACCTCAAATCACACTCCAATAATACTACAACAAAAAAAGTCTTGCCAATTATTTTGACGTGCATGCTGTCAAAATAGGAACTATATAGGTTTTCTTCTGGAAGCTTCCTTTGGAGAAGGATATACATATTTGTTCAAATGATGGAGCTCAACCACTAGGGGATCAAAAAGGGGGAAAATTGACAAAGTGTCAAAAATCTTCTAATGAACTAATTAAATACCAAATGGGATTATAGTACCATTCCAAACAGATGGACATCAAGGCCAAATGGACCTTTTGTTTGATAGACCTCATTATCCAAAGTTTATATCACTCTTCTAAAACACCAACAAATATACACAGAACTTTCGCTTATTATACACCATATACGGTATGTGGTTCTATTGCTTGGGTTTAAGTTAAACTTGACCCCCTGGCACGATAAAGATCCCCATGGAAAGTTCGATAATAGTAGGCGGAAACGCCATTGCATGGGTTCATCCTTCTTTCTGAACTATCTCTATTACTTTCATTTCCCGTTCCTGTCGCCGCTTCTCTTCCTGT
>JAUMGZ010229516.1:0-11103 GCA_032359645.1 Pododesmus macrochisma
AGTTTTAAACCATTTTGTCGAACAAATGGAAAGTTTACTGAACTGGTTCGAAACTAAAACTAGTTTGTGGAAAACAACTTCGCCCAGAGTTTCTCTACCCTATAGTCACTATTGTAATCAACGCTTTAAAAAGCTTTATAAAATAAATAAAGGGGAACATAATATGTTATATTAAGATTATTTTGAAAGTTGTTACCTACCAATAAAAATGAAGTTAATACGAAGAACCAAGACGATATTCTAGAAGTCCATGGGCATGGGAAACAAACATAAAACGTGCGATGCACACAGAAAAAAACCAACCAAATATACATGTATTACCTAAAAAGGGAAACATCACGAGCTTCTATTACAAAACAAGACGCGAAACCAGGTGCTCGCGATATGGTTAGCGTTTCCTGCTACATATGTGTCACCCGCCACGATGCTAGCGTGTCATTCCGGTGTATGGTAACCCTTTCTACTGTTAAAAAAGAAGCATATGTCACCATTATTATATGTCACTACTAGTGTGGCCAAATAGCAAAGGAGAAAGATCTCATGTCCTAAACCGCTCATCATACCTTGTTTCAATACATACGCGCAAGCCAAGAACAATTTGGTTTGTTTTAGAACCCAAATTCTCGAATAAACGTAATGAAATCTACTTTCCACAAAATACCACTTAAGGAGGCGCGCTACTGACATTTATATATTTACCTAGTTTTTTGTAACTCCTATTTGTTTGCCCATTGACCCCTATACTTCTGATAGTTAACTTAAAATAAACACCTTATATACCAATCTTCTGAAATATTTAAGAATTTGTAAGACTCTTTCCCTATTTTTATGGCCCCATAAAATCTATTTTATTTCATATTATATTAGTTGCTAAAAATTAAGAGGTGTTCTTTTCCTGCCAAAATTTAAAACGATTAACGGCCTATCCTTAGTTTTGCATAAATGAAAAGCATTTAATTATGTCAGTTGACTCATATAATGAATATCGGCCAATCTGTTAGACTTTCATTCCCAGTAACGGTCATCCTTAATAATAATAACTACAGCATTATATTTGTCAATTTATGTTAATTTTTCACTACCTGGATCTTAATTGTTTACTTACGCTGAATTAGATTCCGGTCGCAAGTTGGGAAACAGCTTTGTTAGCTTCAGTCCTAAAAATGTTGTAAGAAGTCAAATGATAAGAATAGGAAGAACGCTTTAAATTTGAGTCATATGATAAAGAGAATCTGAAATTCGTTTCTATTTCATATGAGATTTATAAAATGGAAACTCATTACCGATCCCCTATATTCACAATCAGGGTAAGAAAGCATATACTTAGCCTTTTTGAGAAGTATTTATTGAATGAATTACACATTTTAAGTTACTCAATGTTTTGTTTTATTATAAAATGTGTTATTGATTTCCACAAAGGGACCAAGTGTAACATATATGTTTAAACAAAGGTAACATTTTCTAAATTGCAGTTTTGAAAATGACCTGTATTGTCCATCTAAAAGGTGTGAAGGATATGCTTTGCCAACGTTGATAGACGTCGCAGGATTTCAGGATGAAAACACGGAATTAAACTCGGAAATTCTAAAAATAATTTTCTATGGTAACATGAATTGTGGACACAATATAAATGATGCGTTTAACTATGGAAGACAAAATGGAATACCTGCATTAAAGGAGAAATACAAAATACACCAGGATTTAGCAGTCGATAGAATAGTTTTTGTTGCATCTGCAACAGAACCAGTGCCTACCCAACTTATAGAATGCATGATGCTAGCTGCCAGGCCGGTAAAAGGCGCAAACAGAAGAGGTTGGTTTACAATTATGTTCTTCCCATGAAGCAGATGAAAATTAATTTTTGACAATACAGGACCAAAACTTAAACTTAAACTACTTTCCTATTTCAGAAATACCTATATTTGGAATGATGACAAAGATAGATAAAATCGATACTTCTTCAAGCAATTACAAAGAAAAGAAGGGTACACTGTTACAATACTTGTCACTGGTCGGGGCTTCACATCGTTTTGCAGAAGGTTCAAACTACTGTGATGATGTTTGTCCAGCAAAACAACGATTACAACGTTATAGACCGGACATCGATGTTCCTAATCTCGAATTTATGACAGTGGTACGTACGTAATGTAATGTTTTGCCCTCGAATTCGTGTAATACAGTTCAGTATTTGCATAAAACTAAGTTTGCTTTTGATATGCATGAATGAAATTGCACAAGCTGATGCCTTATGAGGACAGGAGCTCATCATTTTCTTCGTTTCATTTTCGTCAAGGTCAGGTTCATCATATGATCGTTGCCGTCAATTGATCACAAGACCAGATACTGCAGCCTGATGGGTTGAGCCTTGTATCAACGTCTCCTATTAAACTACTGAAAATTCTCTACAAATTTTCTATAAACTGCCAATACTAAGTTTTGTGTTGCATAGTGCATAACCGTTGCCGTCAGTTTGTCACATAACCAGATGCTGCAGTCTGATTGGTAGAGTAATGTATTCACATCTCCTTATAAACTACAGCAGCGGTTTTCTTTAAATGTTACAAAAATGGTCAATATTTAGTCATGTGTTGATTATCCTTGCCGTCAGTTGTTTATGTGATCAGATACTGCAATCTGTTTGGTCAAGCTTTGTACCCACATCTTCTCCTAAAGTCAGGAAAGGATTTTCTTCAGAATTTACAGAAATGGTAACTTCGTAGTTTTGCACGTGTCGCATATTATATGATAGTGGCTGACACCTGGTCATGTGACCAAATCCTGCAATCTGATTGTGCGAGAAAAAAGTCATTATAACCAGGTTTGAAAGCTTGAGATTTAATCAAATCAAAGTAAATAGTTTAATAGTTTTTGGGGACAGCATATGTTTAATTTGGTCTTTTGTTTAGTTACATAATAATGTAGTTTGATAATCTGCAAGCAAAGTATTAGAAAGGATATAAATAATTAAATATAATATTATCTTTATCATACAAACTATCAGGAGCGGAAATAAATAATGTTACATTTACATATCTAATTGAATAAGATTTTCCCATGTTCGCCAGCAATTTTCATTTTTACCATTATAAATATACTTCTGGATAAGATAGTAATCTTTAATAATATTGACCAAAGCTGTTGTACCCAAAGTCTTATTAAGGCATCTTTTTCTATAAATGTACTGTTTTATAATAAAAATTATGGTGTTTTCAGCTTTTAAGTAAATATTTTTGTCATTGGTTATCCCAAACAAGAAAGACTTGTTTATTGCAAAATGTATATATAGAACATCAACAAGATTGTCAAATTTTTGTAATATTGTTTGTACTTCTGGGCATTCCCTCATCAACTGAATAATAGTTTCTCTTACCAAGTTGCAAAAAAAAATGTGGACTTGCAAGTATACCTATTTTAAAAAGTTTAGAGTTTGTAATGAGGATATGATGTGATAAGTGGATTTTAGCCATTGTAATTTGGTATTTTTTGTAACTATAAAATGAATTCGGTATATCTGTTTCCATTCCTTTGCTGTAAACATAAATTGGTCTTGCCATTTAGTTTTGCCGATTGCAACAATGTCTGTTTTATTAACAATAATGTAAAAAATGTTTTGGTTTATTATCACTTTCTAAGAAATTTTATAATTAGGAGATAGGGGATGTTGGGTTAACGGATCTTGCAGACATTTGTGTACCGCTGTATTCCTTGAAACTGAAGAAAATTTGTTTGGATGTCATACTTTTCGGAAAATTCCTCATGACTATAGAAAGAGAGATTATTTCCATCTTTTGTAAGATCTATAAAAGAATGTATTCCTTGTTGATACCATGATTTGTAGAAAACTGATTTATTGGCTATAGTTATGTCTTTATTTTACCAGATGTTATTTATTAGAAGTACTGTCCCTGCTGCTTCTTTCATTTCTTCAGACTTAGTTAATTTATACCATATTTCCAAAATATCTTTCCAAAAAGCATTTTTACATAAATCCTTACTTTTCAATATATATTCAACCCCTATGTAAACTTCACAAAGCATTTAAACTATACATACTTCACGATGGTTAGCAGTATGCAACATTCCATCATCAAATTCTGAAATGATTTTGAAAGAAAGCAAATAATTAAAAATGTGTTTGTTGAATATCCAAGGAAAGTCCTGATCATTCAGATTTCCTTTCTCCTAACATTTTGTTTTTAAACGTGTTAACCGTTACCCTAAATGATAATTTTATTCGTCTTACAAATCAAAGTTATTCTTTACTTTTTAATATATATTTGAGCATCAGTGTCCATTCATGTTGCTTTGTTTTATTCTCAATGTTTTTTTCGTTTCGTTTTATAATTTATGACAGTTTAATTTTTGGATACTTTTTCTCAAATTCAGATCTGCGGACAAAACTACAAAGTGCGGAATGTGTTTCAAGATGAATATTTACAAGATGACGGTGCCCAATGGTTTTGGTCTTTTGTTGGACGATGGGGTTCTATAATGATTCTTGTCTTCATTACAGTCCTCTGCACCCTCTTTTTATGCTTCGACAGCTTGCAATTACTTTTCGTTATTTTAATTCTTATTGCTCTTTACTACCGTCGGGACATTCTAGAGGAATGAAAACGGATGACATTTTCACATATAATTTTGCTTTATCCACTTATATGCTCCAATTTTGGATCAATAAATATTCCATTACACGATTTACGGCATATGTTGAATGTTATAACGAGATGCACGATAAATGTCTCAAACCATGTTTAGAGATCGTACGTAAGAGTATGTTCCGACCAGATATTCGTGAATAAGAACAAAAATGTAGTTATAAAAGAAAATCTATTTAGGGTGTAAAGTGTTATATAATCGCTCACCATGTTAGCTAGTGAAAGTATATTGAATACATTTACATATATAAGCGTTTGTATAACCTCAAATACACATCCGTAATATTGGTTTATATGCAATTTAAAGAGGTAAATAATAAAACACAAGATTTCCCGGAAGTCATAGGTACATTGACAAGAACAAAACAATGGCAAACATGGTACGCGCACAGTACAAAATAAAACAAGGGCAAACATGGTACGCGCACATTACAAAATAAAACAAGTACAAATATTAAACTAAAAAGAACACAATATAAATACTAGAAGTAAAAACAACTTACCGAGGAATGAGTGTTTCCTCCTACATAAATGTGTTGCTCCTCGACATATCTACGTGCTCCTCTGAATATCTAACTTGACGCCAATAATAGCGTCAAGAGAAAAGAAACGATTACTTTGCTTGAGTAAAAACTGATTAACCGAATGAATTTATATTTTTAGCAGCCAACATTTCAAGCATATCAATCTTAAACTAAGATTGACATGACATGTTTAATCATTCACGAGCTCGCGCGTGTGTATGTGTGTGGCAACACCGACTAAAATTCGCAGAGAATAAAAGTTGAAATGTATGATTAAGGCACAGTTCATTATAATGAAAGGAGTGTATTTTTGAGCTACAAACACTAATTAATTATCTGAATAACATGTCCAAGGGATTCCAACAAACAAACTAATACTAGTTTACCACAATAGTTATTAAAGCAAAAGTGATCGATATCAAACAAATATGTACCTATATTCCATATTTCATGACTTTTAATATTCAGCTTCACAAAGAAGACGAGTGTAAGAGTACCGGAAACGACAGTTTTGTTCCGGAACACGCTTGCTATCGCATTACTTATAGGACCGCACGACAAGGGGTGCCAGGGGGCCCTGGCTCTCACCTTTTTGAAAGAAAAATGGTATGTTTTATTTTAACTCAATCGTAAAAATGTGCGTTAATGCCATGGTTTCCCTTTTGTCTTCACTTCACTTAATTCATATGTCAGAATGCAGAAAACTACCACCATCTTGACATAAAACAATTGGGTGGTTTTCGTAAGATTTGGCCCCTCCACTTTAAAAAAATGCTTCAAAGGGCCTCAGTTAATAATGCAATAGCAATCGGGTTCGGGAACCAGACTCCGGAAAAGAAGATATATAAATTTTTACCAATTTCATTACTGAAAGAGAGAGAAGACATAGTGATATTAAAAATTAACAAGACTTTACATTCAAATGTATCTACATAATGGTCATCAGGCACTATGTATTTTATGGTGGGAGGTGTGGTTATACCAGACCAGTGCGCACCAACCGTTTCAAATTTAAATGTGAATATATTTCTCGGTGAAATTAGAGCATACATCAGAGCATAGTAATGTATTTTAATGAATTTTATAATATTAAAATTATTACATCGTAAGGATATCGATGTGACTTGGTATTCTGCGAATCATACCAGGAAAGCAACAATTTTCATAATTAAATCTCAATATTCATAACAACAAGGTCACCTGATTAGAATCTAAACATAGAATGCAAAATTAGTTATCAAACTAATTTACTACGAAGTCATCAAAATGGAAACAAAACATGTCCGAATTTACACTTTCACTTACACTTTTAAACACTTTCCTCGGGGTTAATGAGCTTCAGAAAGCAAACTGGAGTAAGATAAAAATGAAAAAGAGGTAAGTGCAGTTTTTGTAATGGCTACCGACTTAACCCAGTTTATTTCTCCATTTTTGAACTGCACAAAATAATAATTTTCCAAACGCCCGGATTCGTTTCGGCTTCATAGCACATCAATCATGTTTACCATTTCATTAGGAACTTTGTCATTTTGTTCACTACAAATGTTTAGAGTGTACACATCACAAACATTATTTTCTGACACAAGTTTACTTTCATTGGGATCAACAAACATTTTCATCCGGTTCATATGTACAACTAGTACTGTTTTCTTCTTATCACAACTTATAATTTTGAAATTCACAGGAGATACTATATAACGTAGTAAATTCGAAAAACCAAGACGATATTCTTAAACCGTAAGTCCATTGACATTAGCAAAAAAAAAGGAAAACGTTGGACGCACACAGAAAAATTAACCAAATTTTCATTATTAACTAAAAATGGAAACATCACGTACTTGTATTAAAAAGCTAGAAGCGATACCAGGTGCTCGAAATATGGTAAGCGTTTCCGGCTACAAATGTGTCAAACGCCGCGATGCTTCCGTGTCATTCCGGTGTATCTAAGATTTCAAAAGGTTCATTGCACGGATAGTAACGTTTCGTTTGCAGTCCAATCATCAATCTCATAATTTGGTTAATGAACATTTCGAACACGACAGCACATTTGTTTCCGTTGACTAGCTGGTAAGTTATCTTTCACAAGAGTAAATGCTTTCTGTACACTTTTAAAGTAAGCAGAACCAGTATAAGTAACTGCAGGTGGACGTTATGCAGCTTCAACAGGTAATGTTGGTTCTCGTCAATGCATAAAATAAAAAGGTGTTTCTTGTGTACTTTCATGTACTCATATCCGATACGCAAGCATGGTGTATGGCAAATAAGTGTAACAATCGCGTTGGTGTCCAGACACGTACATTGATAACATTGTTGTTAAAGTCTTAAATCTTTTCACAGGTCATTTAGTTAACAGATGGTTACAGTGGTGAAAATCTTCTTCGTGTTCAATATTTTGCAGATTTCTTGTAACAAAACAAGTCAGATCTCCGTCTTCAACAATTTGTGCCAATATAATTCCTAGTACAGTACCACAGACATCTGTGTATACATTGAATGGTAAATTAATGTCTGGGTACTGGAGAATTGGTGCTGTGTCAACTGTTCTTCAAAAATTATAAATGCACTAGCACGATCGTCTTTCCAAATAAACATTGTTCCTTTCCTTATCAACTCGTGCAACAGTGCAGTTTTACTATAATAGAAAATTAATCAAATAAATCTACTTAACTCACTCACATTTGTAGGTGTTGGAAAGTTGCGAACATCTCTTACCTATTCATGGTCTAGCTTAATACCATCACATAACACTGTATGGTCTAAAAATTTCATTTCAGGAAGACACATGGCATTTCTAATCGAGATACAAGAATCAAATGCACTTGAGAACACAATCAAATCAACGATGTAAACGAGGCATGGTCTCCACTGAATACCTGATAGCAGAACATACATTTACCTTTGAAATGTTAATGGTCCATTACATAATCCAAAGGGGAGATAATTGTACTCATAATGTCCTCCAAAGTATGAAAATCTGTCTTCTCTTTGTTATTTTCCTTGACAGGAACTGGATGGTACCCAAGAGCTAATTCTAACATACTGAATATCTAGCTTGATTTAACGATTCTAGCATATTATCTATTCGAGGAAAGGGTACACACCCTTGGTTATCTGATTTAACTTGCGATAGTCAAAACACATTCTTATGCTCCAATCAATCACGTTTCTGACAAACACGGTGGGTGCTGATCATGGACAAGATGAGGGTTTCGGTGAGCATATAGTTGTCGTTTTGTCCGTCCGTCCGTTCGTCCAGTATGTCCACCCTTTGTCCGGAGCATATATAAACGGTTTGATATATTTTCATGATATTTAGTACAAATAATAAACACAATGAGACGGTGTGCAATGCGCAAGAACCACAACTCTTGGTCAATTATACCCAGAGTTATATCCCATTTCACACACAAACTTACTTGTTCTTTCACATATTCTTGTCCGGAGCATAACTTTAAACATATGTAAAATATTATTATAACATTTGGTACAAATGATAAGCACTATGAGACGGTGTGCAGTGCATAAGAACCACAACTCTTGATCAACCAAACCCAAAATAATCTCCCCTTTAAAAGAAAACTTCCTTGTGCTAGACACCTTATCGCGGTGGAGAAGTTTACGTGTCTCGATGGTCTGGAGAGCTATGCTGGCGGGAATTTGTGTTTCTGGTAGGGTCACCCAAGTCAGACAGATTGTTAAGGGTAGAGGCCAAACACAGCTCTGCACGTCCTTCGGAGGGGTCGCTAAGCTGGCGGTCCCGTGTACAGGAATTTTTAACCCCCTGGCACGATAAAGATCCCAATGTAATATCGATAGAAACGTAGGCGGAAACGCCGTTGCATAGGCTCATCCTTTTTTCTGAACTATCTCTATTTCTTTCGTTTCCCGTTTCTGGCGCCGCTTCTCTTTTTGTCCTATCTTTTGGTTTTTCTCCTTTGGTCTTTTATCACAATATCGGTCAAACATTATGGACGTGACGTTAAGCCCTAATTAAACAAGCAAACAAAAAATTAAAGGAAAAACTGTCTTTTATCACAATATCAGTAAAACATTATGGACGTGACGCTAAGCCCTAATTAAACAAGCAAACAAACAATTAAAGGAAAAACTTGGTCATTTTGTCACACATGCTTGTTCGCAGCATAGCTTTTAAAAACTTTTTTATGACATTTAGGTACAAATGATGAGCACAATAAGACGGTGTGCAGTGCACAAGAACCTAAACTCTTGATCTTCTATACCCAGAATTATCTCCCCTTTAAAAAAAAAATTTGGTCATTCTATCATACAAACTTGTCCAGACCATAACTCTTAAACTGTTTAAGTATTTTAAGACATCGAGTTCAAATGATAAGCACTATGAAACAGCGTGCAGTGCACAAGAACAACAACTCTTAGTCAACTTTACCCAGAGTTATCTCCCCTTTTAAAGAAAAACTTATTCTTTCACATATGCTAGTCGGATGCATTTAAAAGTTGTTTTAAGGAAACTTGATAAACATGTATAGGATATTTAGGCGACATGTAATGTGCAAAAACTACAACTCTTGCTGTGTTACAAGCTGAGTTTTTGCCTTTGTTCGATAAATATTTTTCTTTTTCTGCCAAGAAGTTGTTAACCTTGGGGATTTTTTAAAAAACCCAAGGTAAAGGGCAGGCGTTTCAAAATTAACCTTTGCCAATTTAACCTGGTTGTACATGTAGCCTCTAATTGGTAGAAATTTATTTCCAACTGAAAGATTTACTAGTATCGAAAAAAATAACTCCTATGTCAAGCATATTTTCGGGAGCATCCATTCCTTCCAGTGATTTGCTTTTTTCAAAAGGGTTTGCACTTGATTTTCAATTATCTCCCTTTGATTTACAGGTGCTCTGTAGGCCTTTAATATGTTTTATATTCATGCCAGTGTCTGTTTGATGTGTCATCATATAAGTATGACTTATATTTTCATCACTCAACGCAAAAACATTTGCATAAGTTTTTTTTGTTCATGACCATTGAGATGTAATGACCTCTTGCGTTAACAGCATAAACAGTTCTTACAATTCCATGCAATTGCTGGGCCAATTTTGAACTTTACTTTCGCCTTTACTTTATTGTCTATCTTCTCCGTGTAGCAGATAATACGTCTAACTGACTACACGGCTGTAGTCTTATTCAATTGACTAATTCGGAGTCTACAATGGTGATTGTTGATCAAGTGTCAACTAGCATCAGCACATTTTTATTTTTGACATCACCACGGATTTTGGTGACACAATATCCTGACGAAATTTTCCATGTATCAACAGTTTCCTTCATTGACATAGTATTACCATATACATATTTTGGTTTTCACTGCATGATATTTCATCATTGTTAGACGTGGCGACACAGGAATTACTTCATAAAAATGCCTGCGTAACCCTTCATCATAATCAGACTTGTCGACAGGGATGGGGTCAATTACTTTGAAAAAGTGCAATTACAATTATGATTACATGATTTTACAAATGTAATTAATTCCAATTCCAATTAAATTTTTAAAACATAAAACTGCTTCCTATCTTTACCGCTCTGCTTTAATGTTAATTTTGCTTCATCTATTTCTCTCCTGTTAATGGTTTTTTCTCCTTTGCTCTTACGTCACCATAACTTGTGAATTTTTCTTATGGTGACTCTTGACTCTTGCTCTTTTTTAAATAGTGGATAAGGTTACCATACACGGAATAACGCGGCGGGTGACACATGTGTAGCAGAAAACGCGTACCATATCGCGAGCATCTGGTTTCGCTTCTAGCTTTTTAATACAAAAAATGCAACCTGAATCATGCCTCCGATAAATGTGATATTTATAATTTATATTATAGAAGTTCGTGATGTTTCCATTTTTAGTTAATAAATGTATATTTGGTTCATTTTTTTGTGTGCGTCCAACGTT
>JAUMGZ010229527.1:0-11102 GCA_032359645.1 Pododesmus macrochisma
ATATTATCAAAGACAGACAGACTGACTTGACTTGACTTACTTACTTACTTACTTACTTACATTAAAGAAAGCCAAAAAAAGGACATTCGAGCACAACGACTTGCGACCATGGTATACCAACACATATTAAATAGAGCTAAGTACTTCTGAGCACAAAGACTTGCGACCATGGTATACCAACAAATATTAAATAGAGTTTAATAGAATATATATTTTGTTATTTTACTTCCTTTCCAAATCCAAAAGGTGTTATTGTATAATCATTGTATCTTTTGTGTGGTCAGTTCGTATCATTATGGTGTGAACAAGATGCTAATTGGTTCATATTAACACAGTACCTACCGCTTCTTTCTACAAGTTTACCCTCCATGTATGCTGCTGCATACTCGTAAACATTTGCAGGTCTGTTCTTCATGATACTCCGTGACATAACCTCCAAGTAGTACTGAAAGCCCGGAGGCAGCTTCCTTTTCCAGTAGACTTTTTCTACTGTTGCCATCCTTGCTTTTATGAACACAAACTTTTAATTTCTGCAAAACACTGGAAAATAGATCATTCATATACATTTGTATCTATATAAAATAAAACAGTATATTTCTATAACAGATCGGTGAAGTAGCAACGATGATTCGGATCCAGACATTCCCTTTTAGTGCAATACAAATTACAAAATAGCTAACAAATATACTTGTTTTCAATCGTTTACAACAACTTATTAAGGTTTAATGATTGAATTGCCAAGCCGAAAGAAGAGTGTCTACACGACGGAAGGGGACTTCTGCCAGACATGTAGTGGACCATACTAGATCAACTCAAGACCCGTCCAGACCTCTTCAAAACCACTTGCGAACACACATCCCGATTTCTATTTAACCTTCCCGACCCCTTCCCGATGTCTATCCGATTAACACGACCAGTCCGACCTTTTCTTGGCCTCTACCCGACCTCTACCAAACTGATCCCCGACCATGTAACACCGAGTCCGATCTCAGCACGATAGCAGCAGACTAGGAATAAAACTGTAGTATTTTGCTCGGTATTCAGTTGAACAAAGACTATCTATCGAAGAAGCAACATCATGGAAGTTGAGCAGCAGGCATTATATAGACGTTGGTCAACCTTAAACCTTGAATAGAATATTATATAAATAAAAAATATGTGACTATATGTCTATCCGATGAACTAGACCTTAAACACGAGTATAAACGAGTTTACTAGAGCGCTACAAGATGTATTTCAGACCGCTTCCAGACCGTCCGGCTTCTCGAACAACCCCGACAGCTACCGATCAAGGTAGACCGCTGCAGACCGGGCGGGACCTCCCTGCAGACCGAGGGATATCATATCAAGACCGCATGATCGAGGTACTCAGATTGGCGGCGAGAACGGCGCATTACTCGGTGTTTAGACCAAATCCTACCTTGTAACTTTTCTCTATCACATAAACCATTTGAGTTGCATAAAGCTCAATCATTGAAATAGAGCATGCTCTATTCCGTAAACCTTGATTTATAAGCCTTGAACAGTTTGACCAATCAGACACCTGATATGTTACGATACATGGCCATGTGACTTTCTAGCGGGAAATATACACATGTACCAACAGTGTGTTGTATAAACGTTGATTTACCCACAGGTATTTGGGGTTATGTGCATTAGCTCTGTGACAAACACCGGGTTCTATGCATATATATGAGAGAACATGGTGTTTGTCAAAGAACTAATGCAAAATAATCCCAAGTACCTGTGGACTTACCGTGTGAACAATCAAGGTTTATAAACCATGATTTACCATGTGAACGGGCCTTAAATATTAACGTTATTGATGGAGAATGAAGGGTACAGTGTCTATAAACTGTTACGTGCATGTAGAGCAATAAAACTAATAATACTCCGCGGGGGAAACTCTGCCAGTATTAGACAAATTGTGTGAGGAACTGACCTACTACTCGGCAAGGATCCTTTTCCAGTTAGTGAATCAATATATACACAAAAGTTGTGTCCTAGTTTTATTCAAATTACCAGTTGTGTTCAAGAAACAAATTTAATACAATGGCATGGCTTAGAACCTAAAACACTATCACAAATCGCTCTGGATAATGCATCAGGGACGGGGTTATCACGAATGAAGAAAAAAAATCGAGGAAATAAAGATCTACATATATAAGTGACAAATGGAACACAGAAGTATTCCATATATACAAATGTTCGGGATGCAAACTGTATTACTGTTATAAATGCTCAGGACTCAGCAATCAATGATGACATTATCGAGGGGTTTATCTGGATTTTCAAAAGCTGCAAAAATACACAGCCAACACTGTCAAACATTGATTGCACTTAAAAAAAACTATACAACACCAAACCGCGGTGAGACTAATAAAATAGAACAGAAAGTGGATAACTAAAAATCAAGAAAAATATATAAACAAGGAGATAACTGACATGAAACAGGAAGTAAAAGATGAACTGAAGTTTAAAGTGGTACAAATGGTATACTCGAGAACAAAAGAACTAAATGACAGAAAGAACAGGCAATTAAACCTGGTATTTTTCAATTTACTAGAATTAAAAAAAGAAGAAGTACAGGAGCGTAAAGAGGATGATAAAATCAATATAAGATATATAGCGAAGAGTCTGTGTGTTGACAACCTGGACATAATGGTACATTTTCGACTTGGGAAACTATCTAGTGATGGTAAGAGACCTGTACAAGTAATTTCAGGAGGTAGGCAACATAGAAAATATCTTCTAAAAACCGCCAAATTGATATCCACAAGAGTACGACTAAACATGACAAGAATCATAATATCAAAAGATATGACACATGAACAACGATCAGAGTTAAAGAAAAAACGACTAGAGAAAGCCAAGACCAGGACAGATAAAAAAATTAACCTTCGTGAAACCACATGATTAACAGCCCAGAACCATCAGCCATGGCGCCAAGCCCAATATTGTCAAATGTAAACCATAACGATTCTGTAGCAAGTAGTAGGCTTATATATACGGATGCAGCATTTCTCAACTGAAATACCAAGTCCATGTATGGTAAGACAGAGCATGGTATCCGGAAATAGTAATGCAGCACAATCAGAGATGTTTGACAACTCAGAATACGTACTAAACGCAACGATTGATAATGAAACAATGATTGACAATGACACAACTCTACACGACACAATTCCTTATCATAGGCAACAAACTTCGACAACGAACCAGGCTAAGCAAACAGTTTTAGCTCATCTGTAAATAGGGATTTTAGCCGTTTCAATTTTAAAAATGATAACAAATATCTCCTCATATTTTACATTAACATGGATGGATGTTCTACAATATCAACTATAGTTGTCGCCAGGATGGCTAACTAATACACCCCCCCCCCCCCCCCCCAACCCGCTTCTGCCAAATTATTTATTTAATGACTTCAACCTGGATTGAATATTTTGTTATTATGTTAGCCAAATAACTCCCTTGGAATGGAATTCTTTTTTGCTTCATAGTTTCGTTGAAGTTGATTTAAAAGTGTGTAAGAGAAGTGGTACTAATAAATTCAGACCATGTAAATGTGCAAATTTCAGCATGTCTAAATAGCTCCCCTTGAAGTAGTCGGAACGGAAATATTGTTTCTACATGCACATCTTCATATAGTGTTTAATCATTGTGTGAAGTTTGATTGAAATCTTTTAAACGGTATATGAGGAGTTGCGCTTACGAGATTCGTGACATATAAATGTGATAGTCTAATCATCTCCCCTTGAAGTCGTCGGAAGGGAAATCTTTTTCTTCGTGCACATCTACATATGGTGTACTATCATTGTGTAAAGTTTTATTGAAATCCATTAACGGCGTAGGATGAGTTACGTTTACGAGATTCGTGACATGAAAATGTTAGTGTCTAATTATCTCCCCTTGAAGTCGTCGGAACGAAAATATGTTTCTTCTTGCACATCTTCATGTTGTGTACTATCATTGTGTAAAGGTTTATTGAAATGCATTTAACATGTGTAGGAGCAGTTGCGCTTACAAGATTTATGGACAGACAGACGGACGGACGGACGGACAGGGCGATTCCTATATACCCCCAAACTTAGTTTGTGGGGTATAAAAAAGGAAGATCTCATCGTAATTATAAAATGCAGAGACAGCCAGACATCATAGCATTAACGAAAATTCATTCGATAACACACTTGGATCACCCAGAAGAATTATATAGGATATGATTTTTACCATAACAGTGAAACAACTAAAAGAGGTGTCTGCTATGGCGTACCAAACGTTGCAATATTTAAAAATTTATATATTTGTTCGAAATGCTTTATTTGTATTCAATAATTGTATATATATATATATATATGTGAAATATTTATATTTGTATTCAATAATGGCAAATATATATGCAATAAAAAAATGCAATAAAAAATATATATATATATGCAATAAAATATATTTCTGTTCAATAAAATATATATATATGTGGAATAAAATTCAAATGTATGTGCAATAAAATATATATTTGTTCGAAAAAGAAAAAGAAAATGTTTGAAAAAAAATATGTGCAATAAAAAATATATATATATGTGCAAAAAAAATATATATGTGTTATAAAAAATATATGTATTCAATAAAAAAAATCTATATGTTCAATAACAAATATTTGTATTCAATAAAAAAATTATTTGTTCGATAATTTGCATTGTGGGATACCATCGTATGACCTCATCGGCAGTAGCTGTAACAGAGTGTTTGATTGGACGATAGCGAACACGAATGTACATTCTTGTTTCTAAAGCGCTTCTCACTTCTTTGGAAATGAGTTGCACTAGAACCAGGTATGCATGTCAAAACTATTAATAATGACTGATCGCATTCTGCCCTTATCTGGTCAATTCAAGTCGTTCGCTAATGATAAGCGTCCGGACGATTCAGTCCTTTTCCTCATCCTCCAATCAAACACGCCGTTACAGCAAGCTGCAGATGAGGCCACACGATGCTATCCCACAAAGCAAATTATCGCATAAATATATTTTTTATTTCACAAATATATTTTTAATTGCATACATATAATTTTTATATCACGTACACATGTATATATTATTTATTGCACATACATTTTTTCGAACAATTTTTTTTCTTTTTCGAATAAATATATATATATTATTGCCCATATAAATAAATTATTGCACATACATGTATATAGTACTATATACATATTTCATGGAACAGAAATATATTTTATTGCATATTTTTTTTATTGCATATGTATTTGCAATTATTGAATACAAATATAAAATATTGCACATATATTTACATTTATTGAATACAAATATAAGATATTGCACGTATATTTACAATTATTGAATATTGCAACGTTTAACACGCAGTCTGCATCTACTGTAAATAAGTTTTGAAATCTATAAAAGTTGAATTGACATAAGACTTTGATGAGCATGCATGGTGTAGCATGAACCTCGCAAATCAAGATTCATTGCTTATATTAAATACTAATCGGTACACTTTACAGGAGTCCAAACTGTGATATATAAAATACTTCAAAACTCCATGAGCCTTTATCTTATATTAATGGACTACACTATGATCATTTATATACTTACCCTTGGTGATTTTAACTATAGGGAAGTTGATTTGAACAACAATATAATATCAGTATCATAAAGCTACCAAGCAAATTTATTTTTGGAATATGTGAGAGACTCTTACGGTCTAACCTACATCAACATGTTAAGGATTTAACCCGATTCGGAGAAAGTAATATACCTTCAGTTCTCGACTTTGTTTTTACTAATGAGGAGGTATGATTGAAAGTATCGAACATTCAGCAACCATTGGAAACAGTGACCACGTCTGCACAACTTTTAACATAACACTTTACTCTGAAATGGATTCAACGAGTAGGGAAAACTCAACTATTTAAAACATCTTTTTTAAAGGAGACTATGAAAATATGAGAAATGGGATGTGCTGTCGAATTGCTGGAACACATTGGAAGCAAGGGGGCATCCGAGTCATGGACAATCTTTGCTGAATATGTATCAACTTGTGTATCAGAAAACATACCAGTGAGCAAGATTGAAATGGCAAATATTCTTATAGGACTCCATTGGACAAGGCCACCATCCAATCTATTCACATCAAGCTTAGTAGATGGGAAAATACCAACATTGCAAGTCAGACATTAACTGGGAAAGGTGTAACATCACCAGGAATATTTTAACAACTAGAATCAGACAGTCTCTTCACAACTATATGAGAAAGACTTAGCTGACAAGATCAAAACAGAAAGCAAACTTTCTGGAAAAACGTAAGAAGTAGGATGAAAACCAAAGGCACAGTGGGGAATTTGAAAAGGTCAAGGAGATATTATAATAAGCAATGACAGTTTGTTTTTGTTTGTTTGTATTAAGGGCTTATTGTCCGATCAACAGCTAAGGTTATTTGCGGACGGGCCAGTTTTACTGGTGGAGGAAACCGGAGTACCCGCACACTAGCACACCCCAGACGGGAATCGAACTAGGAAGTGAAAGGCTCTTATGATTACAAGTCGGCGAATTTAACCACTAAGCCACTGCGGCCCCAAGCAATGACAGAGAAAAAGCAGAAATCTTTAATAAATACCTCGCTCGCTAGTATATTAACACAATAACCACAAGGAGACTTACTTTTCTTTGCACCGAGAATGTTTACAAATCCACTAAGGAATATTGATAGCACAAAGTAGTAATTCGAAAAACCAAGACGATATTCTGAAGCCGTAAGTCCATGGACATGGGCAAACAAAAGGAAAACGTTGGACGCACAAAAAATAAGCAAATTTACATTTATTAACTAAAAAGGAAACATCACGAACTTCTATAACGATCAAATATTAAAAGCATTTAAAAAGTTAAAACCAAACAAATCTTGACCACATATTTTTCATATGTTTTTTTTTAAAAATCTTAAAATGAAGGCAAATCACCAAGTTGGAAAAACGCTAGCGTAATACAACTGCACAAAAGTTGATCAAAAGCAAACCAGAAAATTATCGACCAATAAGTTTAACATCAGTACCAGGGAAAATTATGGAATCCAAGAAAGCATCTTAGCCTGGAAAGCGGACTTTTTATCCAATATGAAATAACAGGTAGCTGCTATCAATGGTGAAAAGTCAACTCTGCCCTAGGGTAGTCTTGTTCCTTATATATATATATAAATGATTTACCAGACGCTATAAACGCAACAATAAACTGACTATTTGCGGACGACGTTAAAATATCCAAGGGAATTCGAAACGGTTTAAACCTAATTGTTCTGCAGGAAGACTTAAACAGTGTGTGTAACTGGACAGGCAGTTGGCTAATGAGACTCAACACTAACAAATGCAAACACACGAGTATTGATAGCATGGAGTCTGGATCATCATGTAGCATGTCCATATTCAATAACCACCAAGAAAACATCCAAACAATGAGTCAGGAAAAGACCTAAGAGTCATTGTTGAAAGTAAATAAAAATATTCAGAGCATGTCAACAAATTAGTTTCCAAAGCAAAGAGGATTTATGACTCATTTTTCGCACTTTTACACACATGGATAAAACAATATGTGTACAACTATTCAAGAGTTTAGTAATGCGACCAAATGCAGGTAGCATATTCCAAAATAGACCTTACTAAAAAAGGATATAATCGCTATAGAAAATGTACAGCGAACAGCCACAAAGAGAGTTTCCAATATTATAGATTTGTCGAACAGCAAAAGATTGAAGGAACTTGGACTACCCACATTGGTGTACAGTAGGACAAGGGCAGACATGGTACAGTTGTACAACATTCTAAACGATATCGATAAAGTTAATAAGAAGAAAATTGTTACTCCTTCTACCATCACAACAACAAGAGGCAACAGTAAAAAAAACTATATAAAAGAAGTTCTAGACTAAAGCAGTAATTCGAAAAACCAAGACTATTTTCTAAAGCTGTAAGTCCATGGACATAGGCAAACAAAGGGAAAACGTTGGACGCACACAGAAAAGTAACCAAATATACATTTATTAACTAAAAAGGGGGAAACATCACGAACGTCTATTAACATGTGTCACCCGCCACGATGCTTCCGTGACATTCCAGCGTATGGAAACCCTTTCCACTGTTTAAAAAGAAGCATATGTTACCATAAGAATGTGTCACTGTTATGGTGACGAAAGAGTTAAGGAGAAAACACCATTAACAGGTTAATATTAGAAGTAGCATCATTATCATGAAAGCAGAGCGGTAAAGATAGTGCGACGAGGGAGTAAAATCCCCCATGACCGCTTTCTTATGACATGTTATATTAAATTATATTATATAATCAAAGACAGAGAGACGGACTGACTGACTGACTTTGGATGGACTGACTGATTGACTTACTAACAATAAAGAAAGGGGATTGTCGAAATGTGAAAGCCGAAATGTACATCAGTCAAGCACACAAATATTACTAAGAACATGTTTCATATTAGAGCAGTAAATAAATGGAATAGTCTTTGGGACCAAATAGGAACAGTCCCAACCTTTAATACTTTATGAGGTAAATTACTGTAAAAAAAACCATTTACACTTTCATGATTTGGCCTTAGTAACTTTTAGGGGACCCATATAGAAAAAAAAAATCTATGAAAATATTGAAAATGTTGTCATTTAAAACTGTTTAAGGAGTACTATTTTAAATGTTGAAGTAAAAAAAAATTGAAAAAAAATCCTCAAAAAGTACATTTTTTAAGTGCCAAAATCCTTTATGGAGTAGGTCCCCTAAAAGTAACTAAGGCACTACTACTTTTAGAGGACCCTATATTTTAGTATACAACTAATGTATAATGTATACAATTTATCAATATCTTTTAAGCCATTTTTATAGAAATTGTATTTTGAAAGATTTTTATTGCAATGAAAACATTTTAAAAGATAAAAACTATCACATTGTAAATGCACTACTGCCTTAGTTACTTTTAGGGGACCCTAAGACACAAGAACTAAAAATACTATAACTAAACTAAACCCTATGAAAAACCTAACCTTAATCCTTAGACACAGAATGAAAATGGTTAGACCTGGGACACAGAATGAAAACGGTTAGACCTGGGACACAAAATGAAAATGGTTAGACCTGGGACACAGAATGAAAATGGTTAAACCTGGGACACAAGATGAAATTACAATACTAAAAAAACTATTAACTAACCTAAACCCAGTGAAAAAAAAATAACCCTAATCCTGGGATACAGAATGAAAATTTGAAAATCACTTTAAAAGGATTACAACCTTAAATCAAACCACAAAATAACATAAACCGCGGACACAAAATAATTGGAAGGAAATAACGGCATAGGATTTCCCGGGAATAAATAGAAAAATGACGTCATTTTCGTCACTACCTCTCCGTTGAGCATGCGCAATAGACTTCCGGGAAACACCAATGGCGGATATTTTTAGCAGTAAGCAACCGGAAAAGAGGGAATATTAGTTTAAAAAACGTAACTAGAATGGATATAATGTTTGGATTAGAAAGATAATTCGCTCTAAAAACTATTCAAAACACACAAGGTGAGAATATATCATTATAAAAAATACTTTATGGAGTGGGTCCGCTTACAGTTACTAACGCCCATGATTTATAGTATGTTGTTTGAATAAATCTGGTTTCTTACTTTCATATTTTGTGTTAATCACTATTGTGATGAAGAGAGGAAATTTTTTGTTGCTCTCTCTCTTCATCACAATAGTGATTAATTTTGTGTATGTATCGTCTTATTGCTAATCATTGTAATGACTTTGTCCCAAGTGGGAACATGATTGGAATAAACTATCTGATCTTATCCTACTATACACCGAAAATGAAATTAAGAAACCAGACTTATTTCAACTACATACAAAATCGTGAAATTATACTTTTTTATTGTACAATTAGTTATAGAAGAGTTTTTGTTATCCGGGTTACAGCAAACTACACCACATCAATGAATGATGATTATGACGTAAACATGATTAGATTTATTTCATGTTAATTAACACATACTAATTTTAAAAGTTCCCACTCGTCGCAACTTCGGTCGTTTCCGTGTACTTCGTTTACTCAACTAACCTCGTCCGTATAACGGAGGCGGACATTCTGCTTTTTTCAGTAGCAATATAACTATCATTTCACAGATAAAACGCTTGAAACCTATGATTTATAGGTTTATAGATACTGATTACAGTATCTACATCTCCATCTACACAAAATACATCGTCTCACATTTGAATATTACACGGTGGGTGTAAATAAATTTTTGGAATTTTCATGCGTCCCTTGATAATATTTTCTTGTCGAATAGATTTACCTTCTATTAAGTCTGTGTTCGTCCTTTATTGCAAAGATGACACTCCCATTGGAAAGTTTACCCTTTCGTTATGCCAAGCAGTTCGAAATCAAATATAAGCGGGAAGCAACAATCAGATGTGTGTTCCCAGGGTGATGTTTGTGACGTCATATTTTGTTACCCCTCGTCAGTTTACAGTAAGAATAATTCTAAATAGTCTTTTAATATAAGAAAAACATTTTCTGTTACTATTTTATATAACAAGCTGTTCAAGTCGATAAATTTATAATGGAAAATTTAATTAATACATTATTGATGATTGATAGCTTCGTAAGTCATTCACTGCGCACCTCGGCAGCACAATATCCATTTCCTGTAAAAGTTTGTTGATTTTTTGTTGGTTGTTAGCAAACCCAAGCAACAGTAATGTAGATTTGGTATATATGTGTGTTTTTCGAAGGTAAACTTTTAAGCTTGGTGTTCTTTTCCATACAGATGGGTTTACGATGCAGAAAATGTGTCAAATCAAATGTTGCTGTTATCCTAAACAAGTGGACAGCATGCGTTTGTCGGCATGGGCCTAGACGGTAACGGGTGGTTTCGCACAGAAACAAGTTCGCCCTGAGTGGTTTATTACAGCTAGCATGTAGATACGAATACACATTTTCACTATTGTATTAAGAATTGCGTTTCAAACATAATAATTTAATATGAATAAGGCAAAGCCTTGTAAGCGAGCGCACATGTATTGCACTGTACTACAT
>JAUMGZ010229538.1:0-21307 GCA_032359645.1 Pododesmus macrochisma
TTATTTTTGCATAAATGAAAAGCATTTATGTCAATTGACTTATATAATGAAAATCAGCCAATCTGTAAGACTTTCTTCCCCAGTAGTGGTCATCCTTAAGAAGACATTCTATACTACCTTTGTAACTCATTGAGTGTAAATAGCGCTTGCACAGTGGAGTCATGTTAATATTACACTGTACATGTATGTCCATTTTGTTAGCGAAAAGAATGAAAAATCAATGAAAATATTTATACTAGTAATGCACCAAATCAAGTCAATGATGTTGCCTGAATATTAGTATTTTGAATGTTTTTGTAATAAGTGAATGCTATATGGAAAATGTGTTCCACATATTATTGGAATATAAAGAATATGATAATAAATGGGCATTTTGTTCTATGCACTTTCTTTGAGATAAAATGTTAATCAGTAAACTTGTGTGCGATCATTTTAAACATTTTTTTTTATTGTATCTTTAGATTACATTTGTAATTACTATCTTGCATTACAATTGTTTATCAAACGTTTCAAACAATATTAGAACCAGAGGCACTTTAAACAAAATAATTTGTGAAGTGACAATTACCTGTGGTCAAAGTGAACAAATTCCTAGGATAGGTTTTATAAAACAAAAATGGAGAAAGTAGTGCACTTGCATCATTAAGTGAATTTTTTTTTTAAATTTTGGTTTTGAGTAGTTCATATGATAAATTAAAAAAAAAAGTTATAGTCAAAATGCTAGTATTAAGAGTTATGATTGCACATTTATTGTAGCAATGTTTGCTGAAGTACGAGTGGTGAAATACACTTCATTTAAAAATAAACAAGCACACTTATGCTTTGTGACCGATATGTATGAACCACATCACATATATTGTATACACATTAAGGTCATGTATGAAGAAAAAGACCCGGCCCGGAGGTTATATTTCCTGACTACAAACTCATACTCAGACTTAAACTCAGGTATTTTGTGATAAGTTTGATTTTTATGAATGACACATTTGTAAAATTTTCAGAAAACTATTGAGAACTACAATTAGTTGAGTTCTTGCTCAATATGTATCAATGGCGATGTTTGAAATCCTGAAGTTGATTCTGAGTGTATTCTCCAGAATGTTTTTAGAATTTTGTTATAACCTCCAGGTTCGGTTTTTAATGCTCAAAGAGTTGTTGAAATTTTTCTACAACATACAAGATGTTTTTTGAAAGTGTGTTTTGAAATTTAAAGAAATTAATATTGATTTCTGTTTCACATATTGGTTGAACGTTTTAAATCCAGAAAAAAGTGGATTTTAGACACAGCAACAAAATTTTTACCCCTGATATGAAAAGCCATAATATAAACAAATGTTTTCCAATGCCCTTAGGAGTGTATTTTGAACTAATATAAGCATACAGGTGCAATAATTGTCAATTGCTAGTGAGTATTCATTCTCCAGAGTGATAGCCATGCCAAAACTCCAAACAGCCTCTTCAAATAAAGCCATTTCCATCATACCGTAACCCAGCACTGAATATAGAATAGGGATTTCAGTTTCTAGAGCCTCATATAGCAGTAGAAACAAATGCTTCTCTGCAACATCCATCTGATTCAGATTTCTATGTGATAAGATGAGGATGTATCTGGCAAGAGCTGTTGGGGGAATCACTACTTCTTCCTGAGTGTCTACTTCGTCTTGCAGACATATTGGTAATGTTACTTTGTCTAGTCCTCCAAATACAAGATCTGGTGACAGGTCAATGTCATCAATGGCAAGAGCATCTTCTAGATACATTATTGCATCGTCATAGTTTGCTTGACTGAACAGAAAGTTTCCGTACTTAACACAAACACTGGGACTCACTTCCAATTTCATAGCCTCTTGAAAATACTGCTCTGCTTTGAGTATCATATCTAACTCGCCCTCGTTATCCTCGCAAACACATGCCTTTACATAGCACATGCCTGCTAGATTTCCAAGAGTATTGCACATATCAGGGCCTAAGTTGCCCTGGTGTATTTCCCTATACACCTCCAAACTTTCTTGAAAAGATTCGATAGCTTTTTCTACATCTCCCGCAACAGAGTGCATTTGTCCGAGCTGATTTAATGTGCAGACTAAATCCCCCTTGATGTCATCCCCCATGAACTCTTGCATGTCGTGAGCTTGTTCAAGATAGTTCATTGCGTGCTCATACTGCTGCATACTGATGTGAGCTTCTGCAGACTTACTGACCAGCTGGTTATGAATGGTCATGTCATCTGACATAATATTTGGATCAAATACCTCATCAAATGATATCTGGCTTTCACACTCGCTGTATTCCAGAGCCTCATTGTAATAAGTTAGAGCAGTTTTGTAATCATATTGTGCAAAATGACAGTCTCCGAGAACTTGCAACACTCGCATAAACTGTCTACGGTCCCTGGTCTTGTTTGCCATCATCAATGATCTAGCTGTGTTCAGGTATTTGACAGCTTTTTGGTGTAAACCAAGGATATTGTAAGAGTTTCCCATCACGTATAACACCTGACAAACCATCCAGAACTTTTGGCCAGGGAGTGCTGATAATTTACTTCCATGCATACTGCACAGCAGGTCAAAGGCTTGGAAGCCAACTGACACACATTTATGGTGATTCTTCATCTTATAGTAGGTTATGCCCATAAACGATAGAATGAGACCGTGTAAGTAGGTGCTGTTCAAGCCAAAGGCGTATTTGACTAAATGAAGAGCTAGCTGAAACACAGTTGCAGCTCTTGGATAGATATGTAACATAAAACTTGAGACGCCAATCATGCACATAACATGAGCATTCTCCAGAACAAACTCCCTACCGAGCGTTGTGGTGTCCCTAAATATGCTCAGTGCTTTTTCAAAACATTCTAATGATCGATCGTAGTCTTTTTGCATGAAGTAACAATCACCAAGTCTCATAGTAACCTTGGCAATCGTATCTTTCTCTACTTCTTGTTTTGTTCCATGTAAAAGAGATAATGCTTCCTTGTAGCAGTGCATTGCCTCTTCAATATTTTTCTCCTCCTCGATTGTCTTTTGGGGAGAGGACGGTTCTGATTTATTTGGGCTGGAGGTTGAACTTTCAGAATCTGAAAAATCTTTTTCAAAGAATTCTCTGATGGCGGATATGGCATCGTCAAAGACGCCATCTTCGTTATTTTTGCCAACGACATAACCATTCCCCAATTCTAACAGAGAAATTGCTATTTCAAAATTGGACTCGTCGTCTTGTAGGTCTCGGTATATTTCTAACGCTTTATTTAGCAATGATAAACCGGCTGACGATTTTCCTTGTTTTGATTTTACTGTTCCAAGGTTTTTCAGTATTTTGGCACTAAATCGTAACATTCCAGCGGTACCATCTTGAATATCGTCAACTATACCGATAACTTGCTCATATAACACTTCGGCTTTTAAATATTCCTCTTCGGAAACCAATTTATCTGCTAATCTATTGTAGGATTTTGCAAGAGTTAGTTTGATGTTGTGCTCGTGTAAGGGTGATATGATTTCTTTGTCTCGGCACATGTTTTCTTTAGTTTTGACCTCCAATAATGTTTGATTCACTGCATGTCCGTGTCCATTTTTACCTGGTATATGAATGCAACTCTTTCTGTCATTCATGTAAAAATCCCATCCATCATCGTCGGCATGAGCAGCAAATTCAAATTCTGAGTTATCGGGTTCTATCGATGGGATTTTATGCTCCTCCTCCTCGATGATTTCGTCAATTCCCTGCAAGTCACCGTTGTCCCAGTCTAAGGAAGTGCATGAGTTTTCCGATATAACACTTGCGGCATCGTCATTGAAGTTCTCTTTGAGTGGAACTTTTTTCTTAAATAAACGGTTGAAAATGTCACCTAGATTTTTCGATTGAATTCGATCATGGCAATACTGGAGGAATTTTGACAACCAATCCAAGCCAACATTCATGTCATCAACACTTGTTTGATTATCAGTTTTACCCGCGAGACGATCGTGAATGCTGGGGTAGAGAGTAAAGCTATTGGCAGACGACAATGGAAACAGCCCTACAGATGGCGTACTCGGTGTGTTCGGAAATGAAAATGACCTGAACGGATCCATGAATTTTCGACCTTCATGTTTCAAACAGTTATAGAGAGCTCTGTTGAAGCTATCTTCTAAAGGTCTGCACTTATATATGGACGATTGTTTTTGCTCTTGGTACCACTCGGCGTCTTGATTGTCGAGTTCGTCTTCCAATTCTGAATCACAAACATCAGCCGTGTATTGAAGCAGTGATATTGCGTGCATGCATAGCCATTGCCACTCCATAGGATTAGACCTGCACATTCTACTCCGTCGTATACACACGTCAGCAAGACCGGCGAGGACCTGGATCAGTATTTTGGTATTGTCCACTGGCTTTTCTTGCATTTGTTGGTACAATTTCAAAAGTTGTTTCTCGGCATCTTCCAGTCGAGAACTGTTAAGCATTTCCAACGCACGTTCGAGAGCGTCATTCAGACTCGTGCTTGATCCACTTGTTTCCATTTGACTGTCATCAGCGGTCTAATAATTAAAACAAGGATAAATTTGAATGACAGTTGGATTTACTGATCAAATATATACACAGAATTACTTAAGAAATATATAACATAACCAATCATTAATCAAATTTGGTATGTGAAAATAGATACTTGAAACTGGAACGCATTTTGAATAATTGTCAGTCATGAAAAGATTTAGATAAATTTGGAGTGGGCATTATGAGTTTGCTTACACAAGACGCAAGCTTGGCACAACTTATTAGCTATATACACGTAATACTGTTTGTTTATGTTCTATAGATTGTAATGGCCATGTTTGTCGTTGATTTTTGTTGTTGTCATTGTAAGGAATTTGCTGTTAAATGCATCAAATTAATATTCTATTGGTTAATATGACCCAAATCTACTGTCATTACAATGAAGGTGCTGTTATTAAAGAGTTCAACAGATCGACTTTTCTATATTTGTATACTGCAGCAATTGATTAACTATAGCTTCATAAAATACTGCTGTTTATACTCTATATGCACTCTTCACTCAATGACAGATATATCCCAACGTTTCTGTTCACCCCAATTATTTATATATACCTTAGTGCTCCACGTAAACAAAACATTCGATTTGCAATTCTATTTTAGTTATATTGTAGAACATGCAGTATGTCGAGTTAGTCACTTCCACTAACAATGGTAGTTTATTGATTGTGCAAATGCTGACATCGAGCTTTAGGCACACAGAAGATTCTGTTAGGATAGCAGTATATACATACCGAGTCTTCCTTGTCCGAGTCTGGTGTTGTTGAATCCTCTTCTACCGTCTTGTCTGGTGCGTCATTGTGGCTGATATGAGCATCAGTGAAAGACTTGGATCTGTTGATGAGGTTTAACTTAGGCAAGATGAGCTGAGTGGATGACATCGTGAAATTAGACTGGGCGGTGACATCTGTAAATGTATAATGAGAATATGAACAATAGCATTTCACAGCTGCATACACGGAACCCATCAGGCAGCCATCGTAATGTCGTTGTAGTACAACGAAACTCCATTTTCATTGTGGAACATCAATATGCGTACATAGATATAATCTTTATAAACATAATTCCGATGGAAATATCAATAAATCATAGGGATAAAAAGATTCATAATCATTACGATGCGAATAACGATTTATAAGGAAATAGATGTAAATATATAATACATATGCTACTACCTAATCTCATTAGTTTTGATGTTAAGGTACTCGGATCTAGAATGCAAATTCATTATATATGGTACATTAACTGGTGCGCGTAAGTAATTTGCAAATACATAATTATGCAATGCAATAGGCATTTAGATTGGTGACGCTTTATCATAGACAAAGAGTAAACTAAAGCGCAGCAAGTGAACTAATATTGTATACTTTATCAATATTTGTGTATTTTATCTCTTTTGCTTGTCCTACAAGCGTATCGTGGTGGAATCTTTTCTGACGATGTATGGGCGACCGTCTTTGCTGTTTTGTTTTCATTTCTCGTCGTGGCTCGCACGCAAAATTGTATTTAGTCCGTCTTAGGTGGACTTATCCTTGCCGGTGTCTTAATTCGTTACTTTTGACTTTCCAAAAACCACTAGACCAATTCCAACCTTCTTGTCTTAATGATGAGAAGAATCTCAGAGGAGAGGGGTTTAAGATTACACAGAGGATGGAACTCTGCCACAATGACAAACATAGCTGATTCACGGCTTGGTCTTGGGGCCAAAAGTTGGCCATAACGCCTAGAGAAAAATGCTTGCTTATGTAGCAACCTTAAGAAAGATGAATATAATGATAGTACAATGTTAACCAAACTTAACAAGAAGCAGCTTTAGGACAGAGGATTCAATTATGTTCAGTTGGCGGGCATTGACTATATGATAACGACACATACAAAGATGGGATTTTTTTCTTCTTTACAAAATTGTAATACATGCAAATTGCTGCAACATAAGCATATATAATCAAGATAGTCCAAGGCATGGCCAGATTGTCAAAAGCGTATACAATATGGGGATGAGGGTACCAAAGTGTAGTTCTGTTGCTACCAGAGGGGCATAAGGCCCAATTGCATGGCCATTATACAATATAATAAGTAACATTTATTATAAAATATGTTTAGATTGACATTTGTTCCAAAGTGAAATTTGGTCACATAAAAAACACGACCGCTTTGAAATCGTTTTTTAACCCCATCTCCCCTCACATACACATACAGACAGAGAGAGAGAGAGAGAGAGAGACAGAGAGAGAGCTTTGTCTCGTACTCTGAATCATATTTATGCCTTTTGTTTTATACATGATTAAATGCATGATAATGATCGATTTTTGAACAAAACGATGCCTGCCATATTTTAAGCTCATTATCGTTATGTTCTCCGGAAATTCCTGTGTTGAGTATCCAGTATTATCGTCATATTATGCGACGGTAACATCAGGGGAAATATTTTGTATTGCACATGATTCGGCGTAAGAAACCGTTCTATTCCACAATGAGGAAATATATATTGGACCAATGTAAAACATTTTCTTTACCAGCTATCTGGTAAATTCAGTACAGACATTCGAAAGAAACGTATATACAGTATACTTTACAAACTCAGATAGTGTGCTCGAATTATTTGTTCTTCAAAATAATAAATAAAAAATAAATAGGACCCTCAGAACAAACGACATTGACAGTAAAAACAAACAATTATAATATTTAAAAGTGCCGGAAAAACCAACCAAATACTTAAAGGAACCTCGTCAATGACCAAAAGCTAAGCTTTGTGAATAAACTGTCTACAGTGGACTGTAAGGGGAAACTAAACAAAATCAAGGGGATCATTACATACTAGAGAGCCAAAAGGGGAGGGTAAAAGATCCCGATGTTATGGGCAAAAATCACACCCCATCAAAAATCATCATTAGATATGCTGGTGAGGTTAGACTTTAAAATTACAATTTTAGTTCGCACAACAAGGTCTTTTACTATGATACCAAACGTTCTAAAAGGGTAATACGAAACTACTGCGTGCGTTAATCGTAAATCAATAGAAAGAAATAAACACGAGCAATTACCGTTTTAAAGACATTATGCACAGAAATGTTTACGTCATTAGGCCATATATACCTTGTGGTAGAAGAAGGTGTGCAGGCTGAATTTGTGGGATGTGAACACGATAGATGTTGATAGCATCTTGTGAACCTTGTTTCCTTGAAAACACCATGATAAATGCCAGATACGGATTGTTCAAGAGCTCAATACATCCATGACAATTCACATGGCAATGGGCATTTCACACCAATTGTGACAGTCAAGTCCTAACGGCATATTCTCTCGTTACGGCATCTTCCAAAATGAACAATTCTAGCACAGTTCTAAGTTTGAATTCCTCAACAGTACATTAGTAATATTCAGACTTGTTTAAAGAATCAAGGTGCAATTGGTTGTGGCTGCATTAATTTGTCGGCCATGATCGTCTGGGAGATCGCTGAACACACCAGAGCAAGCGATCGATACCATGACTGATTCAGATACATTGGTTACAACGTCAGCATCTTAGGAAGGTCATTGATTACCATTGCACGCATGGATACAATTAAGCAATAGAACTCTTGCATAATCAATGATGTTGAACTGCATTCCCAAAACAGTTGAAACAAGGGGTGATTCAGATTCGTGTGTACATTATATAGCTTTTAACAGTAACACTATATGGCTTTGTTTTTAGTTTTATAACCATGAGTGTTTAGATTCGTGCATGCAGTGCATATGTTTTGTTTTCAGTTTTGCAGATCCTTTACAAGTACATGTACGTGTTGAAGGATGTGTGTTGACCAGTTGTATTATGCGTGTTATTCTTTTCAGTTCTTTTCATTGCTCCTTTGGGGAAGACTGTTGGCAGTAACTCAGTAAAATGTATATAGACGTTTTAACATTTTCTAGATTACAATTCTTTATTCGTGTTAATGAATAGCTCCCGTGTCACTTGCTGAATCTTTCATAAAAATCCCAAGTGTGTACAGCAATTTTCATGTACAAAAACTCATAACATTAAAAACTTTTAAACCAGTTATTGCAAATATCGAAGGTCCTCAACCAATGATTACAAATAGTGATGGTTCCTTAATGGTACGAACTTACCAAAAACATCAAGACTAGCTATGTACATGATTATACAACATTAAGAGGGACCAAGTTTTATTTTGATTTTTTTTAAAACGAATGTCTGCCAAGTTCTCTTGTATGGAAGCCCGTTTACGACATGAATATATTTTTATACCCCCCGTAACGAAGTTTCTAAATCCTTATGTACGACAATTAATCCCATACTTGCGAATTTTTTTCTCGTACGTACAATAAAAAAATACAAGATTAAAGTTCGTACATACGAAATATTATATATTACATGTCCTAGATAAACTTTCGTACCTTGACATATCAAACAAGATTATTGTTTCTATAGTGAGAATTGACAAGTATTGCATGATGACATCTGTGATGCTGTTTCAAAAACAATTAACCAAGTTAATTTATGAAAAAGATAAACCCCATAAATATGTCTATTTTGGTTAGTGGAAGGAAGGTCAAGAGTAAAAGACGCTGAAAGTAGGGTTATTTTAGTTTGTTTTATGTATTATTGGGGTTTAACGTCCCTTCAACTCGTGTACATATCCTATCGAGACGGTGTTTGTTTGTACCACTGCGAAACACTGCGAACTTGTGACAACTTTATAGTGCTGTTTCACTCAATCTGATTAAAACCAGATCTACTTTGCTCCCGTTATTTATATATCGCATCGCAGGGTACCTAGCGACATCCCGGGAGCAAAGTAGATCTGGTTTTAATCAGATTGTGTTTCACTGAAATATCCGAGACGCCGCAGACACATTGACATGACACCGATCCAACCAGTCATTCTCCTACCCAGAAATATTAAGCGCTTAACCGGGAGCGAGCAGATAGACTAATGTTAACGTCAAGTATGTTTTGACGCGGCCTACCAGCACGAAGCGAACGCTCTACCTCTGAGCCACGCGCCGGTGGGGACTGCTTTAAATCGTATGAATAATGCTAATTTGAAATAGGGTGTCTATTTTCTTTATAACTAAAATCTCTTTTTGAATTTAAAGGGGGCCTCGTCAAATTATCTACGACCTATACTTTCTGTTTATTAAAACTTGATAATCCGATCTACTTGAATCTGATTACTAACAGATTAACCATAATCCTTGTCCATGAAATATTAAAGACGTATTTAAACAAAACAATTCCGTTGTTGACCCAACATATTGTTTAATGTTTCTGTGTCCTTTCAAGTCGGCGTAATACATTGTCATTTTGGTGATTTTTTCTATTTATCCTGTAGATGCTAATAATGGCTGTATAACTATCAAGTATTTTTGAACATAGAATTAATAAGCGTATTCTAAATGGGGTGACGGAGTATGCTAAATATTTGTAGAAGGTCTGAACCTTGTGCCTTAAGCCAAGTAACGAAGTTTGGAAATTACTAAATTCAAACTTCGATATTCTGTATTGAAGATCTAATAATTTGACACGGAGTATACAGCATGCTGTTCTATTTTAACAATTTCAAATGAAAACATTGAACACGTTTATTTCTCTTAACCCTGTATACATATTAAAAGGCATTTACAACTTCGAGATACATATAATTTGAATATAAGTTATAACCCGTTTCTACCTGTTAATGACCCGCCTTGTATGTAAAGTTTCAAAATGCAACAGTTCTGGTAACAACAAAAGGTCTAAGGTGACCCAATCCCATTCTTAAGGTAGACAATGTAGCCATCCAAAAGTTAAACAGTTTGAACATATTGTTTTTGGTTGAACCACGCACCCCTATGTCTGGCCATGTACTTGTGTCGTTGAGCCAGACCTGTGCACGTCTACGAATTGCCGAGATACACTGAAAAAAGTAGTACGGCAATTCGTAGACTTGCACAAGTCCGGGCTATAAGAGCTCAACGACACACGCACCAGTGGTCATAACCACGGTACTTGATAAATCAATGTCATCTATTCTGTTCGTTGATCTGGGAGATATCATGAACAAATTTAGGTGAACACAGTTTTGTTTTCGTTAATAATCCCACTTTTAGACTGGTGTGATCTTTCTTTACGACGTCGATTTTGCCCGAGCTCTGTAAACCGTCGCGTGCTTCGTCGACATGCTTCAGGAACACGTCTTTAGCGTTTAATGGTATCGTTAGCATTTGTCTTTTCTTAAGTGGGATAAAATTAGTGGTGGAATTAGACGGTGATAAAAACGTAATACGAGTCACATCCCCAGATTGTTGTCTTTGAAGTTTTTCAGAAATATATTTGTCTCTGTCCTTCTCCTCTTTGTCTGTACAAACCGAGCCACAACTGTCTGATGAATCCTTTCTCCCCGGGCGACATTGCACAACTTCTGTCCCCAGACTACACTGATCATTGCATCCGTTATCAACAGCAGGTGATCGCATGGATTTCAACAATTCCCAAATTAACTTGTCCTCGGGATTTACATCGTCCGTTTCCTTGTCGGTGTGTATTTCCTTTACCGAATCGTCATCATTTACCTCAGGTCCAATGGTTGCTTGGCTTTTCACTGATGTTGTGACGCTGTCGTTAGTCTTTAACACTTTTGGAATGGCACCTGTATCCTTTTTGCTGTCACTTATAGAATTCACTTTACTAATGGTATCTTTAATGTCGTCTTTATTATCTTTCAGGGGCTCACATAAATCAGATTGACCGTCGGCACACTCGGTAGAACCTCGAGTGTCTGACGCCGTCGATATGACGTCATCTACATTATTCACATTGTCAGTTTCAGTATCACAACTTCCACATGATTGTTTACTAGATAAAGAACTTTTACTACTTATCTTTCTACTTGACAGAACCGTTGATGTTATTTTATTGTCTTTTATATCTACTAGCTCTACTATTTCAACTATTTCATCGTCATCGTCATCATCATGGCGAGAAAACACTTCATCGCAAATGAAGTCATCCTTGTTCGAGTCAAATTGCAGTTTTCGTCGACATTGTTCTTCACTTTCGTCAGATTTACTCGACGAGCCTCGCTTTTGACATATCAACACCACAACATTTTCTGTTTCTGTATCCTTCCTTGTCAGCGCTTGTATTCCTGACGCTCCCGTTGCTGGTTTGTCTGCAATGCAATCCACTTTCAGATCGTAAATACTCTTTTGGAAACTCATCGTCAGACTCCTAGCTTTTAGCAGTTTTCTTATTATTTCTCTGGTTGTATATCCATTACAGTAAGATATTCCGTATAACAGAAAGCCCAATTGTTTAGTCTACACATCATGAACATACATTACACAATAATTGGCTACACAGTTTCACTTTCGTCAGATTTACTCGGCGAGGCTCGCTTTTAACATATTTTTCTGTTTCTGTATCCGTTCTCGCTTGAATTCCTGACGCCCCCATTGCTGGTTTTTCTCTTACTTGTAGATCGTTTGTAACACATAGATAACGTATTCCGTGTGTATTCACATCTATTCAATTCATCAAACAAACGACAGGTATATGTAATGATGTCACATAGTGGATATTTCCCCCACCACAGTTCATATACCTATTAAGTCTATATGTGGATCGCAGAACAGCTTATATCGGTTTAAACGAAGAAGTCTTTTGTCATATATAAATACCGCAGGAACAGTCGTTACTTTATCGTGACTTACGTAGAACTGGTTTAGTATGTTTGCTATTCGTTTAAAGTTATCCTGTGTAAGTTAACACCTCTTTGTAACATGTACAGTTTCACATTTAACTTGCGAAGCCTGTGTAAGTCAATACCTCTTTGTAACATGTGTACTACAGTTTCCCATTTAAACATCCAAGTGTATGTAACGTTCCATTTGTTTAGTATGGATTTGACAGTGATGGTTGGTGGTATATATAAATACACACCAGTGTCACCTTAAGGGCAGTTATCTAGTAATACCTTCATGGTTTGCTTGCCAAGTTAATTTATATAAAAAATTCACACCGATATCTCACTTTTTACGCGTGGCGCCCCCTCTCCGTGGGCAATAGTTTAATATGTTGTTTATTTTCTGTGCCCTCATCTAAAGCGTAAATAAGTAAAATTTTCTTTATAAACAAACACCGACAATTTGCTTTGCCAACCCATCACAATACTGATACAGGTCCTTGCTACTTGTGCCTGCGGAGGTCACAATTTTCTGGCCTGTAAACTAGACACATGTGTACATACTTCCATGGATTAATGATAGGTTGGTTTGACATGAAGATTAATAACACAATGCAATTTACAACGGATTATCATATTCTGTATGTTTTATATAGCTAGCGACCATGCAACCGTTAAAAGAATGTCTCACAATGATAGTTGGTGTCCGTTAAACCGTGTATCTTGATTCATACTCCACGATGTATGTAATTGACACCAATCTATGTATTGGTCCACAGTAATGACTATAATATTGTCTCCGTTATAACGTTATTTTTATTGTTGTGCAAATTTCACCTTTAAATCTCGATATTTAGATTTAAGAAATAGAGTAAAAATTTAAAGTCAACATTACGAGTTTTAAATAGTGTTGAAATTTCGAGATTATAGGTAGAACATTCAAGTTTAAAGTTGGTTTTGCGAGATTCTTTATTTCATCACATCCCGAGTACGCTGCCCGTGCCTACGCGCGTACAAGGCGGACTTCTCTCACACAAATGCCCGTCTTCAAAGGCAGGGAATCAGACTAAAAGGCAGGTTAACGTTTTGAATGTTCAAGGCATTTTTTGCCAGATTTACAATGTAAATTTATATTGTGAATCATGTTAATATGAAAACATTTAACAAACCTGGTGAATTTTGACTGTTTATACCTTGATGTGTAGAGAATAAGTACACCGCTCAGTGACATACAATATGACATGTTGATAAGTGATTTATTTCTCTTGTGTAAATATGGATTTTTTATGTCTGCACTGATAAGCTTGCAACCCAACGTTATAAAGAATTAAATAACACGTTATCAGTGTGTTTATGCCAGCTCCTGGTCCGGTTGAGTGTTTAAGGAGAACAAAAACAAAGTTTTCCGGTTTACTTTACTTTTACGTATACATATAATATGCGTATTTAGTTGTAATGCAGCTTTAGAATCTACTTCTTTTATACAATAAAGTTTTGCTCGTACCATTTTCAGGTTTTCCTTTATGAAGTTTTACTGAAAAAGTAGATTTTTTTGTTAAAACAGACAATTCTCACCATTGTTGTCTTGTTGTCTTTTGTCCTTCAGTCAGACATAGCTTCTGTGCAACACTGAACATTCATTATAGTGTTTACACAATTTTATAAATCGTTGTTTCATATATACTGCATTGTTTATGTTCTCGTAAACTTATACTCGGACTTCCTTTGACTGTAATTTTAAATATGTTCAGCTTTCACACGCCTGGCATCATCATATATCTATAAATATTTTAATGTAGTTTTAACGGCAGGTTTTATTTCTGTGATTTGGTTGGTAAGTATCCATTGAGTGAATTCTAACAATAGTTAAGTATGTGTCTGTCGTGTGAATGGCTTCATTCAAAATATATAGTAATCATTGTATGAAAATAACCATATCATAAAGGACAAGGCAAGACACTTTTATATTCTTGCTGGGTTGAAGTTTTGTCCATCATTACCATCGTAAAATTTCCCCTCCCCCATTCTTTGGCCTTTTAGCTTTGATTTACCGAGGTCTTGTCTATTCTAAATTCATCTTCTCTATAGCGTCCATTAATGACGACTGCTTCGAAACTAGATCTGAAGTTCGGGACGGAGGTGTCACACGGAGTATTGGCTCTTTCCTCTTATAAATATCATATTTATTGGAGGCATGTTTCAGATTGCATTTTTGTATTAGTAAATCTTCTATAATAAAACAAACTGACAAACTGAAACGTGTTACCGATAAAGGATGTAAATACATACACTAACGACTCAATGTGTGTTATTGCGTTGTATGTTCATATCATGGTGTTATAAAATAATATTGCATTTCAATTCGGATGAATATAACTTTCAATGATATTTAGAGTTTACTGTTATCTTTAATCATACTTGCATGAGCTGACTACAAATTCATCAATATAAATTTGACTTTACTACTGGCTTCAATAGATTCGTTTTTTGTGTGAAGAATATAACGTTCATTAATATAAATTTGAATTTGCTGTTGGTTCCAACACACGTGCAGCTATTAAACTCTGATAATAATAGAAAATTCCAACTGTTAGTTAACTGACACAGTGACTCAGTTGTAAGAGCGGTCGCTTCGTGTGCCGGTGGGTTTGGGATCGATTCCCGGTCCCGCCAACCTAAGACGTTAAAATTATGTAATCTTCACGCTCCCTGATAGACGCTCAGCATTTCTGGGTAGGACAAAGATTGGCTGGTTGGCTCTGTGTCAGTATAATGTGACCAGGTGAGGAATTATATCACTGTTTCTGCGGCGTGATATTTCAGTGAGACAGCACTAAAAAATTACCACCACTGCGCACTGTCATAAGTAGACACAGTCTGAATATGATCTAGATATAGGTTGAAGGGGAACTGAAGTCAAACTGTCAGTTAACACATACAGATATGCTGATACCGATTTTAATAGTTAAACATGTTTTAAGTGAAGAGATTTTAAAACTTGAAGGATTGGTTCAAATTAACATATTGCATTCTACAAATATTCGTTGCACTCTTGTGTTTCGTGTGATCCATCGTGCATATTTTCTGAATGTAGTTGATTAAAATATATAGCCGTATTTCTTACAGAACACAAGCGACAATCTATCAAACACTTTTTAACATTTATAAGCATTAGTTTATAAATAGCTCCTGGCATTATATATTTCCTTTTATAGTTATAAACGAAATAAGCATACTAAGGCTTTTGTCATTGTAATGCGGTCGTTTGTTGTATAAAAGTCAATCTATGACGGGCACTATAGCTATGGAATGATATATCTTATAGACATATTTATGTTAGGGATCGATACACGTATAACGACTTAACACACTATCCAGAATGGTTATAGATCCCATCTGGTTGTGTAGAAATACGAGAACCAAAATCGTAGACAGTCGGTATAGATTTGGTCTAACACACCATGTGCCAAATATATTAATACAATTACATATAGACATGATATTTGTCTAATAAATTATACATACATTATATGTAGTTCTTCTCATACAACTTAACGTTAAAATACGACGGTTGGTAATACGATAATTCTATTATCAGTTAAAACAATTTTGAATAGTATATTCATGCCTTATAATAAATGATACATAAAGTATGTGTAACACTCCTTACCTTCTTTGGGAAAAGATATGTGCTGTCTTAACTCCTGTGACTGCAAGGGGTAAAAAGTTCTGTGCTGGGTCATTGTCATCTAATCATCGTACATTCACATCGACATTGTCGTACACATCGTCCAAGATCAGCTGTCAATGTGAAATCCTCTAACGTAGACAACACACTGCCTTATGCACGTAGTTCACTCATTCGTGGTATGATTGCCCTGTCAATGGACTGACACCAATCCTTAAAATTAAAAACCGTCATTTAAACACCTACGAAATTTGAATTTGAAAACTGTTGATTTACATGCGCCACATGTGTCAGTATGTACATGTATATACGTTAAGACTGTTTTTGTCTCACTGTCTGGTACGTTTATGTGTATTACTCATACTACGGTAATCTCCCTTGTTATTGACAAAACCACAACATAATTACATATGTACACCTGCACTTTAAAAATACTTTTCTTTTATATACAATACTTGGGAGGATTTCCACCTACATGCACACCTAACTATTGTGTCGCTATATGAATCACGTTAGTGGTTTATACGCGTTGTTTATTGTGTAATTATTATAATTAATATAAAATATATAACGTTTCATGATTAAGATATTTGCATTCGACCTGAACGTTCAGTTTGGACCGATTTGTTTATTAAATGTTCATGATCGCTGCATGTATCGGTTGTTACAAAGGTCAGTGCACCCGACGACCTGACCTACTTCGACATACAGCCATCCTAGTAGATCTGTGGTTGTAAGAACAAGAACAACGCAGATTTATAAATATATAGTTACATAACATTAAAATGCTACTAATAACAGTTTGTCACCTACAATGAACAAAGATAGCTAATACAATCCAAAAATTAAAACAAGCGGTGTTAGAGTCAGATGATTCGGACTAATATATCACTAAATCTCTAAATCAAGATATGTTGTATAATCATGCAATTGAAGAACTCCTTGCGTAATATTTGTCTTTGTTTAATCGTTATAATGTCATCTTTTCCAATGATATTACAACGATTTTTTCTATTTACTGTTTATTATTTACAGGTGAGCATAAGCCTAGTTATTATAAGAAAACCAGGTAAAGACCGCTCCTTATTTCATTTGCAACAGTCAGTTTTTTATAGGTGAAAATCTGATTAACATTTCTTGACAAGAAGTCAAAAATGTCTCGGCCAATCAAATGTCAGGACAGCCATATTGGATAGTGAATGGAGCTCGGCAACGTTAGGCACAAATCTGAAAGGGGACTGTGCAAGGAACCGTTCCATCAAGTTGGATGAAAGTCTAACCAACATTTGTTGAAAAAGAAGTCGAAAATATCTCAGCTAACCAGAAGCCACGGCAGCCATACTGGACGAAGTTCGGCAACTTCAGACATAAACGTGGACCATGCAAGGAAAATTTACATCAAATTTCGTGAAAATCTGAATAACATTTCTTGAAGGAAGTCAAAAGATCTCAACAAATCAGAAACCATGACTACCATAACGGACTACTTTGGGAAATATCACACACA
The DNA here is from genome assembly GCA_032359645.1 of Pododesmus macrochisma. NCBI lineage: Eukaryota > Metazoa > Mollusca > Bivalvia > Pectinida > Anomiidae > Pododesmus > Pododesmus macrochisma. The sequence goes on from JAUMGZ010229538.1 coordinate 17,393, forward strand.
CATCTGAAAGGGGTCCGCATGCAAGGAAAATCTACATCAAATTTGGTGAAAATTTAACAAACAGTTCTTGGCAGGAAATTGTAAAGGTCTCAGCAAATCAGAAGTTTAGCTTGGCTATATTGGACGAGTTTGGCAACGTCAGACACAAATCTGAAACGAGACAATGAAATAAACTGTTTGGTAAAAATCTGACCCACGGTTCTTGGACAGGAACTCGAAAAATAACTCGGCAAATCAGAAGCAATGATGGCCATATTGGATGAAGTTCGGCAACATCGGAAACAAATTTGAAAGGGGATAATAAGTGGAACAACCACAACAAATTTTGTAAAAATTACCCTAGTGGTCTTTTGAAAGTCAATCAGAGTAATTTCAACAAGAAAGCCATAGCTGAAATCCCCCTGAAAAATGTACCTGTGTAGATTTGTTATTGACACATCATTGATTTGTATCATGGAAGGATGACCAGGAGGCACTGTTTGTGAAACGTTTCTGTAACACATTGTATTAACTATCTAATGTTGTGAAATTAAATTGATCAGTGATACTGGAAAATTAAAGGTTGATTTAGGATATGGTTTGAATTAGGCACAATTTCGAGATATTAAGTTGTATTGACCGTGCATTAATGTATTGTTTAATCATGGAATTTCAAATAAAATAATTTTTTAATTAAGTTTATAGCTTGTTGATCATTGTTTACATCTGATAAATTTCTTATTTCTGTCTTCATCAATGGGTTTGCAGATCCTCTAGGGCAACTCTTATACTAAGTTCAAACCTTGTGTGATCTTCGTTTTTAAGTTATCATAATTATGGAGTAAAATTCTATTTTTAGCAATAGTGGCCCTGACCTTTGGTGGACAATGCCCAAAATCGACAGGGTTGTGCAAGCTTCCTGGTGCAACACACACACATTTTAAACATTGTGGGCTCATTTATTCTTGAGTTATCATTTGAACAAGTAAAATTCTAGTTGATGCAATGGTGACCTTGACCTTTGGTGGGCCACATCCAACATCAAAAGGGTTCTGCATGCCCCTTTTTGAAACTCACAAAGTTAAAACCTGTGCAATCACTTGTTCTCATCCTGACAAGCAAAATACTAGTTTAAGCAATGGTGGCCTTGACCTAAGGTGGGATTATGCAAGTAAACTTCTTTTTCCGCAAGGCTGATCTTGAATTTTGGCGGGTCATGCCCACAGACAATAGGGTTTTGCAGGTCCTGTCAGACAAACCACACAAGTTTAAACTTTTCTGTGATCATTTAATCTCAAGTTATCTTCTGTACAAGCCACAGACAAGCATAATTTGTTTTTAGCAAATGGTGACTTTGATCTTTAGTGGACTAATACCAATTTCAATAGGCTTTGCACATTAATAGGGCAACCCACATACCGAGTTCAAAATTTGTGTGATCATTGAGTTTGAACTTATCATCTATACAAGCAACAGGCAATTAAAATTCTGTCTTTGGTAAACCAAGCTCAATATCAATTGGGTTCTGTGTATCCCCTAGGGCAACCAACATGCTAATTTCTAACTTTGTGTGATCATTTGATTTTTCATTTTGATTATCATCCAGACAAGTGACAGACATCCTGCATGATAGCTTTATCAGGTTTGTCCCTTCCTGTTCGGTACCCAACATACTAAGTCTTGGTTAATTCCAATTATCAAACAATAAGATATCATGCAGAACATGAATTGACAGACTACCAAAGCTTAAAAAATAGGTTTTATTTTGGGGATGTATACATGTATCTGAAATGTGAACTACTTTATTTTCACATAATGGAATATAAAACCTAAAATTAATCACTTGGTGCCAATAGTACTGTATATTCTATATGAAAGCAGCAATAAAGAGGAACGTTTGTTATAGAAACTTTGGCACCCTGTCATGTGGACGAACAAAAAACTTGTTATAGAAAGTTTATAACTTTGGCATCCTGTCATGAGGATGAACAAAAAATTCGTTATAGAAAGTTATGACTTTGGCACCCTATCATGTGTAGAAAGTTTATAACTTTGGCACCCCGTCATGTGGACTTTTGTTATAGAAAATTTATAACTTTGGCACCCTGTCATGTGGACTTTTGTTATAGAAAGTTTATAACTTTGGCACCCTGTCATGTGGACGTTATAGAAAGTTTATAACTTTGGCACCCTGTCATGTGGACGAACAAAAAACTAAGTCTTGGTCTGCATGAAAATGTTTTATTTTAAGTTAATTAATACAAACCAAATAGAGACTGCAATAAACACATGCAATGATGTAATTGAACAGGCTTAGGGCTGACTTGTATGTTGCCCAAGATTAATTATACATGGGTTCAAAAACTACAAATGTTTAAAGCCCATCAAATGATCGAGATGGTAAACTTACTAGAAAATCTTTCTCGATCTACTTTAAATATCGAAATATGCAAAGGATATAATGTAACAAAGAAGTGATGTTTCAGCAATCATAACGATTCTAAATATTTGTGAGAGAAAAAATACAAAGTCTACCACACATTATGTAATCCAATACTATAGCACTACAAACTAATATTCTGTAATCTGAACTCAACAGACAAAACTCATCAAAATGGAAGATTCCAACAGTTTGATTATGTCCTTACTGAAAATTGCACTAAAAAACTAATCATTCTGCTTTATTTAGACAAAAAACTGATAGAAGTTGAAAAAACAGAAGAAAAAAACTTATGTTGCATACACCTTATATTCTTGTTTCAAATACCAGAGTTATTCCCCTTGAATAATATATAAATCAATGTAGCTTCATTCTTAAGCTTGTAAGCATTGACTAGCATTGTTTTTAGACATTAAACACTGTACATACACAACAAATTCTATTCAAATAAAAACATCTATTACAGCAAGCACAGATTTACAATAACTATATATAGTTGATGTTGATAATTAGTAATTATAATATTCTAGTGTCTTTGAATTACCTTGAACTATACATTGTTCATTTTTTATCAATATTCTCTTGAAGTTATGTCAGAATCTCAAGTTTCACAGGTTCTTTTTTCAGAAAGAAAAAAAAGATTTGAAGTTTTATAACTTACGATAATACAGTAATTGTGTGTTGTACAGAAATTACACATGAACAGTGAAAAACACCAAACTTAAGTGCTAATAAATAAATGTACTCTGTACTGATAAAACCGTTATATAGTACTATAGTAGACTATACACTGTCTTCACTATTAGTTAAACTTTAACACCAATATTCAAAATTAACATTTATACCACTCCCTTTGTTATTCTTATATTAAGTTATGTCAAAGTTACATGATGCATATACATATAATCAGTTTTAAAACAAAATATAACATGAAATTATGATTAACAACATTCAATTCCAAACTTTTAAATCAATAATTCATTTGACTCTTAAACAATCAAATATTCAATATGGAAAAAGCAAACAAAAAAGCTTAACATATAACAAACAAGTATTATTACATAAATATACAACTTACATCTTTCAGACTATTAACATAAAGTAACTGTTCACCAGTGTTGAAGTCTTCAAATTAAACTCATAATTATAAACTCATAATTATTCGATATAGTTATTGTCTGAATTCAAATGAAAATAACACGGGTCAATGGCATATACATGTATGTGAATCTTCAACTTTGGCAGCAATGTACACAGACAATGATTATATAGATAGCCACAACCAGGGTTATACACACACAAGATGAGTATACCACTATGGCAGCAATGTACACAGACAGTGATTATATAGATAGCCACAACCAGGGTTATACACACACAAGATGAGTATACCACTATGGCAGCAATGTACACAGACAGTGATTATATAGATAGCCACAACCAGGGTTATACACACACAAGATGAGTATACCACTATGGCAGCAATGTACACAGAC
>JAUMGZ010229539.1:0-11102 GCA_032359645.1 Pododesmus macrochisma
ATTTAGAATGAACTGGATATTTAACCGTTATGGCCTTGATGCTGCTGTATGTAGGAACAAAAACATAAGTCTGAATTGTTCTTTATTATCCTACACACCAGGAGAATATAAAGTGAGTGGCGGAAAGGTTCATGTTCATCAATCGGTGTTTCCGGTTTATGACATTAGACAAGGCATCGCGTACGTATGCCAACAAGATGTGAACCCTCCACCCGATTTCATTGGAATTCTTTCATTGATAACTCTTTCCCTGTCTATTGCATCCCTGTTATGTGTGTTGATGTTGCATTGTAAATTCCCTGTCCTGAGAAACCTCCACGGTAAGAATATCATGTCATTTTCGGCTTCTCTTATGGCTGCGCAGGTTCTGCATTTACTTGCGTTCCATATTCGAGGTGTGCCATGTTTCATCGTTGCTTTTCTCCAACACTACGGGTGGCTATGTTCGTTCGCGTGGAGTGCAGTCATGTCCTATGATTTAGCGAGTAGGTTCGGGGCCAACAAGATAATGAAGAATTTGCACGACATCAGAGCCTGGTCGGTTTTTGTGCGATATGCATTGTTTGCCTATGGCGTACCTTTGGTTATTGTACTTGTGTTTGTAGCTTTGGATGTCACAGAAGCTATACCAGCACTTCGCTATGGTGACCATGACGGTTTTTGTTGGATAGGAGATGAACGTATGTCATTGTTTGGTTTTGGCGTGCCCGTTGGGCTGTGCATTGTCTTTAATATAGTATGTTTCTTTATAACATTGCATGGTATAGAAACAACCAAGAATGCGTCTAAGATTGTCCGTAAAGAGAAGAGGAATTATTGCATTATATATACAAAAATATCAATGATGTTGGGTCTAACATGGACAATCGGATACGTGCACGCTTGGTTTCCAATAACTCCTCTTATGTATAGTAACATAATATTGAACGGTTTACAGGGGTTATTCATATTCATTGGTGTAGTTTTGAATGGCCGGGTGATCAATATGATTAGATCCAAACTAAAAGAACGCCGATATGACGTACCCAGTGATAACAGCAATGGCGTTATAAAGACAGGCAGTACCTACACCTAAATCTATCAATGGATTGCAATATGTAGTCCGAGGTATTTGACTCATACACCTCGCTTTTTTAATGTTTGCCACAACTGCAAAAGAAATAACTTGTCATGTCAAGACGTAACAGGAATGATGTAGGAACCAGCGCCACGGGTAACATTTCCCCACGTTACATGTACGGAGGAGTTCTAACTACTACGCTACAAAACAATTCCAAAAATTAAAATTAAGCTATGGAAGAGTCGGGAAATAAGAACTATACAAAAAGTAGGGGTCAATGTGTTCACCAAGCTAACGCAAAATATGACGTTTTATAAACTATTTCAAATACTTGATATTTAGGACTTTAAAAATGTTTTAAAACATGAGAGTGATAAAATAGACAGATTTAGATGTGTGAAAAACATTTTATAAATGTTTTGCTAAAACTCCCACCTTTGGCTCTGTAACTTTGATTTACCGAAGTTTTGTCTATTGTAAATTAATTTTCTCTATAACGTCAATTAATGATGGCTGCTTACGTAGCTAGATCTGGGTTCGGGACGGTGGTGTCTCACACAGAGTATAGGTTCTTTCCTCTTATAAATAGCATATTTATTGGAGGCATGTTTCAGATTGCATTTTTGTATTGTTATCAAATGTAAATATTTTATAGCTTTTGTTTGTGTTGTTTACCTGCGTATATAATTTAATACGCATTATTCAATGTGTTACTTATTTAATAAAACAAAAACATCAAAGAAACTTTCGAAATATGGCTGCAGTCAATGAGGTGATTCTAATATTAAAAAAGACGTCATAAGTAGACGCACCGTTCAAATAAATATTTAAAGTTGTAAAATTGACGTCACACTAAGAAAAACCGTTCCAAAATAACTACCTTGAGTTGTTTAAGTGTCGTTACACGCAAATGTACCATCCAAAACATGTACCTAAAGTTGTTGAATAGTAGGGGCCTAGTGGTTAAAGTCGCCGACTTGTATTCAAAAGAAACTTTCACCTCCTAGTTCGATTCCCGTCCGGGCGTGCTAGTGTGAGAAAGTTGTCAGTGACTTGCCGTAAGTCGGTGGTGTACTCCGGGTACTCCGGTTTCCTCCACCAGTTAAACTGGCACGTCCGTGAATGACCTTAGCTGTTGATCGGACCATAAGCCCTTAATACAAACAAACAAACAAATTGTTGAATAGTAGTTATCTCATGAGTGACAGTGTACTATTGATATTTTTCCAATCGAGTTGATTATGTTGCAAAATGTTTGCGCGAAGCCGTGCCGAGCGAATCAATTTACAACGGGATTTGAAAATTAACAATAGTACATTGTCAAAAATGAGATCAGAACTTTCTCACATAACAAAATCTTCAACAAGGATTTAAATCGATTGTTCGAAATAAATTTTTTTTGCCATATTTGGGAAAGAAACTTTGTAATATGGCGTCATCTCGATTGTTGCGGTGTGCGTCATAGCCATTGTTCTTGTGATTGTTCTTGTGAACTGCTTTGTGGATTGTCCAATCAAAAGGCTAGTAAATATTATCAACTAGTTATTTTCCCAGCGTTGTGTTTGTTTGTTGGATGCTAATTTTCCCTTTTATCCAATCCTCGCGGATTTGTGAATCAAAAGCAGTTATGTGCGAAAGTGACGTTACACGCATACAGTGCAACCTGCTCTAGTGACCACCTTTATAAATAGACGATCTGTACATAAAGACAACTAAAATCAGGTCCCTTGAAGTCTAATTACAATTCTTTTCACCTGTTTATTAAGACCACCTCCATATAAAGACCGTTTTTTTCTTGTCTCCTGTGTGGTCGTTATAGAAAGGTCTGGCTGTACTTACTGTCTTAAATGTGTACCTTACGTTTTTAAAGTGGCATTTTACGCTGACAAACCGTCCAAACGTGAACCTCTATGTAAAAGAGACGAATTGTTTCTCGCGTATTTCTCTTTTATTGACAAATATGTTATATGTACTTTGGAATATACGGATCAATTCAACTATGCACGTCTCTCTAGGCTGATACTAAAATTTAGTAAACCAGCAAATGATAACAGGTATAATGTTAACATATGATTTGTATTTTAGATAGCATGGTTAAATATTGAATCGAAATTGTCATGGCAGACACTGCAATCAATACAACTAAATGAAACTTTTGCTAAAAGGATTGAAAATATCACTATAGTGCAATTAAACTCGCTCTTTAGTACTTTCCGGTCGATATAATGTTACAGGAAAAAGAAGAACATATTCCAGATGATGTAAGACTCAATTTGATTGCAATGCCGATCCTTAATAGTGTGTGATGCGGAGATCTGACAACTACCCATGAGAGATAATGCGGAGTGACCTCTGTAAAACCGACCAATCAAACTACGGATTTCCGTTTTCTGAAAGTGAAATAAAGGGGGCTGCGTAAATGGCCTTAATATAAATCTTAGAATAAGGAGTTTCACTATTAATGAGGGAGTCTTGGCAGGAATGTAAGCATCTGTTCTTTTTATCATGGCTTTTATTAACTCAGATTTACCATACCTTTTTAACACTTTACGGGTACTCCTGTATTGTGTGCTTGTTAAGTCAAATGTATGACTAATGCGTAAAGTCCACATACGGTTTTGTATATGAAAGTAGTAATACGAAAAACCAAGACGATATTCAAAAGCGGTAAGTCCATGGGCAAACAAAAGCAAACAGGTTGGACGCACACAGAAAAAATGCCAAATATTCATTTATTAACTAACAAGAGGCTCATGGGCCTTAACGTCCATCTGGTTAAAACTGGTCTATGATTTTTTTTGCATATGTAAAATTTTATTTTTATTTCTTATTGACCTACTAATGGCAATTTCTGAGGATGTATACATCCATGTTTTGTAAAAATTGGTCAAGTATTGTTGAGAGATCAAAATGGGAAAAGTTATGATTGTGCGCCCCCTGGAACCCCAGCCCCTGCATTTGAACAAATTTGAATCCCCATCCCATAGGGATGCCTTCTACTAAGTTTGGATGAAATTGGTCTAGTTGTTTTGGACCAAAAGTTGAAAATGTGAAAAGCTAACACATTTGCCATAATGTTGAACTTTGACCCAAAAACGCGTAATCCATTTTTTGACCCCAGGGTCACGCCTTGAACAAACTTGGTTCCCCATGCCTTAAAGTTACTACATACCAAAACATTAAACTCTAGGCCTTCCAGTTTATTAGAAGATGTTTGTCAAATTTCCCCGCTTAAGGCCCCCCTAGTGGTGCCCCCTGGGGACCCAGCCCCTTTATTTGAACAAATCTGAATCCCCTTTCCCTAAGGATACTTCCTACCAAGTTTGGATAAAATTGATCCATTGGTTTAGGAGAAAAGTCGAAAATATAAAAAGTTTACGACGGACGACAGACGACGGACGGCATTAGTACGGGGAAAGTCAACCTTGGATCTTCTGTCCAGATGGACTAAAAAGGCGAAACGCAGAAACATAAGTTTTCATTCAAGAAAGTGAAAATATTAGTTTATGTTCAATTCTGTTTTGTATGCCTGTTCTGGTTATTTGCTTAATTTAAATTGCTACAACTTTTTGGATACATATCCTAGAGTTTTTCTTTGTTCAAAGAAAAAAATGGTTATATCAATATATCGATATAACATGAATTATTCATGAACTGCTAAAACTATTCAAATGAAGTTTCTTTGAATTTGCTACATTCGTGCACAGCTGGCTACATGTAGTTTCAAATATGTGGGAATTGTGTTTTTTATGTTTTATATCCTCTTGCTTGCAATAATGGTATGCCTATTGCGTATTTTATAACATGCAGTTTTCTTTGTTTTATGCAAATTAGTTGTTTCACTGTTATGACCCATCATAATCTAACCTAATTATTATAGGATTATTATCTTGATAACAAAAGTTCAATGGCAGAAAGAGGCTTAACCGATGGACATGAATCCGAAGAAGAAATTTTGAGAGAAGAGACGTTGGATCTCCTCCGAAACATCACTTTTAAAACAAATGGTCAACGTTTACACATCTACACGAAAATGACCTCCGGAGAAGAGGAACACATCTTCATTCCAAACTACTTTCCAAATATTCACTCCGGCACTAACAGGTCACGTGGTCAAAACAACGATGGTCAAGCTAACATACAACTTCTTGGTACAAGTGCTCATGACCCTGGAGAAACGAGAGATTGCTGTACGTCTATGAAGTCTGTTATGCATATAGTGCTGATGCTAGTTGCATTAGCCGGCGTTATATTCATTGGATTTTTTATCTCCAGTTTTCCCGCCTATATCGTCCTTCCAGCTGAGAAATGTAAGATCAGAAAACAGGAATTTGAACTAAATATTATATAAGAGCGTATCTACTGATTAAAAGATTTAGATTCCTTTATAAATCTTATAATATTCGTCAATTGGAAATGTGTACATGTAATATGTTAACTTGTTAAAATTTTAATTGACAGTTGGCATGCATTTAGAAAAATACTTGTAAGCTTCATGAAATGCACTTTTGTTTTTTTTAAATTTCTAAATGTATGTCGGTGCTTCAGACTTCTTTTCTCATAAAGGAAATGGGGAGGTCGAAGCTTCATTAACCACGACGCCCGGTTTCTTGCTGGGTGACCGTCCTATATTGATCTACATGAATAACTAGTCTTGGGGATTGTTGTGATGTCATTTGAATTCCGTTTTATTCAAGTGCTGAATTGTTTGAGGCGACTATTGTTGTTTTATCAATGTCTTTTATTCTGATGATTCCGCTTAACTTGTTTTATACTCTTCGTCAACTGGAGGAAATAAAGACAACAATATATCGATATAATATGTATTCAATTAATATTGGGTTGTAAGTGGTATATACTGAATTGCCGTGTTTACATAACTGGTCTCTGTCATATGAACCTATTCAGTCTTGTAAATGCTATTAACTCAATTGTACGTGAATATTGGGTAGCCAACTCCAAGCAAGTATATTTACGATTCTTCATTTTTTAATACCCAAACTAAAACAGTCTCATTTGGCTGGTTAGTTCTTGTGGTGACTTTTGGATGAAGCTATTGTTTGTTTGTCAATAGCGTTTGTTCTGTTGATCCAATTTCTTCTTGTTTTGTTACAGTCAACCCTATGAAGTTCGTCTGTAGCCCAAAAGATAAAATGGAAATCAAGTATGGCAAAGAACTCCAGAAGCAGAAAGTAACACACAGAACCATTTGCACAGTGTCGTTGTTCAACTATGCGCTGCTTGAACACAACTATACATACTTCGCTGTGGACGTCACTGTGGACCTGGAACATGTATTCCTTAAACCTTGGTCGTCACTGTTCACAATCAAGATGATGTATTACAACCAGGATACGAGTACGTATAACAAACAACGGAGTGTATACTGGACCGTTAGCAAGTGTTGGTCACCCAAACAAGAGGCAGCCTTGTGCGTAGAGGATACATCCTACAAGAAAAACGTTAAATTTTCTGAACGAGTCATATCCACTGTGGGCCAAAACGGGTACGGAACTGTTACTTTTTTGTTTTTTATGGACAATGTAAAAAAGTTGATGTACATATATACACCTATTGTTTTCTTGAAAGAAGTCGTTTTCTTACAATATTATTACGAGACAAAGAGTCTTAGTGTTTGGTTCTCGTTAGCGGACCACCAGAAGGACAAGTACATCAAAGCCAAGATCAGAAGTGGTTCAGACGTAACGATCGGTGATATGCCAAATCCCGAGGTTATAACAAATAGTGAAATTCTCCATAAACTTTCAACGTACCCATTCAGATACATGTTTGGAGACGTATGATTCATGTCCATAACAAAAACTATCTTATATTGTTAAATGAAGGTTTACCTAATTCAGCTTTGAAACTAGAGTGGCTTATTTTCCTATACTCGTTTTTCTTTTAGCTCTCGTGGGATCTCAAACGGTTGATTCAAAATAAATGCATGCAATACTGAGTTTAAACACACTTTAAAAAATGCTGCAAATTATTTAACAGTAAAAAATGTTCAGGGTTTTTCGCTGCGTGTCTAAGTTTTAATTCAGTGAAGAACAGTATACAAATTGCGACTGACTGCTGTTTATTACAAGTCAAAGATGGCGGCGTAAACGACGACCTTCATTGACCTAGGAACAGTCATTAACAGGAAGCGGAAGTGAAATTCGGAATCACTCTTCACTGTACTTATCTTCACTACAGCGCACAGAAGACCCGGATTATGCAAATTTCTGCAACGCGACCTTATATTTAACGTTTGCTCCCTGTATAGAAAACTGAATCAACTTCACAGCTGTTACTTTTGCATTGGAATTCCCGAAGAAAAGCGTCCGTCCCAAAGCTCTGGAAAGAATGACGTGAATATGTTTTGTGATACATTATTTGGTTTCATTTATCACTTTTGACTTAAAAATAACAAAAAGTAGTTTTATTGATTGCGTATTTCAAAAAATATTTCATTTTTGAAGTGAGTTATCTTATTGATTATAGTGTGTATTATATTTAATGTGCCACAAACTATTTTCGCGTTATTCTAAACGCTATAAAGAGGATCGCAACATCTACAGCATTCATTTTTATTCAATTGTAATGAGAGGTATATAATTATAATAACTTAATAATTTAAGCATCACTTTTTACTTTGCATGTTCATTTCTTCAAAACTGTAGCTTTAGAGGTAAAATATTGAAAAACAAATGTTTGGCAAAAGTTGAAGCATAACCTACTAAAAGAAAAATCTATTTTAGTTTATTGTTACCATCACAATCGGCGTTGCTAATTATAAATCATAGATGAACCATTGCAACGTCGGGTGTTATAGATGAAGTTACGACACCAAATTCTTGAAAAAATTGAGCATGATAATGATTATTCTTAGTACAATATGTGCAGAGACACTTGGAAAGTAAAACAAAAACACTCTTTACTAATAGTTTTGCAAACCTGTTTATCAAGAGTCTTATGGCAAAAACGAATTACAGTTATTTTCTCTATTGCCTCATACATGTATATCTCGATATCCAAGAGCTTGTTCTCACTACGAGGACTGTGTCACTAAAGGATTGTTGTTGACATTAAAGCCGCCTTTTAGGCAAGGTTATTTACAACCCTTACTTCGGTCTGTATTAAGAACGTTTTATGGCAACCATCCCTATAGTAATGATTTGGCAAATATGTTTCTGTTATTACTATAAATATAATCCCTACGTCATAGTTTGAGTTTCTTCACTCCCACTCATTCTGTTTTGATTCATACTTACCCGAATTGTTGATATGTTTGCTTGACTGATTGACATCTCGGCTTTCATATTTCTGCCTGCCACCCTTTTCGTAATTGTCAGTCCGTCCGTCGTCCGGCCATCTTTGATTATATGATATAATATAATTTAATATGATATGTAGTATGCGGTCATGGGGTTTTGTTTACTTCTTGTCGTAATATCTTTACCGCTTTGCTTTCATGATAATGTTGCTGTTTCTATTCCTATCCTGTTAATGGGTTTTCTTCTTTGCTCTTTCGTCACGATATAATGAAAAATTCTTATGATAGCGTACGTTACTCTCGTTTTGACTATAGTAAGGGTTGACATACACCGGAATGACACGGAAGCATTGCAGCGTGTTACACATGTGTATCAGGAAACGCTTTCTCAATCGAGAACATCTGGTTTCGCTTCTAGTTGTTTAATAGAAGTGATGTTTTCTTTTCTAGTTAATAATTGAATTTTGGGGGTTCTTTTCTGTGTGCGTCCAACATTTTACTTCTGTTTGCACATATCCATGGACTGACGGCTTTTGAATATCGTCTTTGTTTTTCGAAATTACTACTTTAACAACACCTCCTAGATTTGTATTGGATACTTTGTCCGTACCAGTGTTTTGATGCTGATAATTGTTAATGAGTTTATTGATGATTTGTTGACGTCCTTTGTTCTTGCGAGCCTATCCATCCTTGTCATTCATTAAGCATTGAATATTTGAGCAAATGTAATCATGGTCCTATAATACACTTTGACATTGTTGTCAAACTGAATAAAGCCCATTAGGCTTTTAAGGCAGGGTTTTACAGTACCTAGACTTCAATCTGCATTAAAGAAGTTGTATGACCACTAATCACAAATTAGTAGAGAGATTTGACAAGACTGATATTATTATAGATATAAATCCCTACATCATAATTTGAGTTTCTTTATTCCTCTTAAAAGCTAATATTATTAGTTATATGGCAAGCTACTGACCACCTACAGCACAACAGAGTGTCAGTAAAATTCAAAGGGGTTAAGGCCGAAGGCCTCTATTCCTATTCTGTTATTGGTTTTGTCTCCAAATAAGCGACATATTCTTAAGGTCACATATGTTTCGTTTTACAATGCAAGGGTTGCCATACACCGGATTGATGCGAAAGAATTGCAGCGGGTGACACATGTGAAGCAGGACACGCTTTCTTAATCGCGAGCACCTGGTTTCGCTTCTTCCGGTGTTTTGGTGAAAGTTCGTGAAAGTTCGTGATGTTTGCTTCTTTAGTTAATACTTTTATTTTTGGTTCTTTTTAGTCAGAATTCAATAAGAAGGACTCACTGATACAAATCCCGTCCGTCGTCCGTCCTTTGTTAACTTTCGTTTTAAGGATGTATTAATGTGAGAATCGAATATTTTATCAAATCAAACTTTTTTCTATTGTTGATTTTTGAAAAGACGAAGTCCTGGAAAGACATTTACTTCAAAAATAATTATATGTTGCTTTAAAACATTATCTTCTCTGAAACTACTTGGCAGATTTCAACCAAATCTGGCCACAATTTTTTGTTTGTTTAATTAGGGCTTAACGTCACGTCCAGACCAAAGGAGAAAAACCCTAAAATAGGACAGGAAGAAAGCGGTGATAGGAACGGGAAACAAAAGGAATAGAGATAGTTCAGAAAGAAGGATGAGCCCACGCAAAGGCGTTTCCGCCTACTCTTCCATGGGGATCTTTATCGTGCCAGGGGGTTAATAATCCCTGTACACGGGACCGCCAGCTTGGCGCCCCCTCCGAAGGACGGGCAGATCTTTGTCTGGCCTCTACCTTTCAACCTGTCTCTAGCAAGCGGCACCAGACAGGCATATCTTTTATTCTCCAGTTTTATTGATTAATTCTTCTTTGCGAAACGTCATTGCAGAAGAAAATCTTCAAAGAGAATATTTCTAATAATGGTTGAAGGAAAATATGTTGGGTATCCACTCTGACGTCGAGAATAAAGTAAGTCTTGATATTTTCGAATTGTTCACTTCGTAGCTCAAACATTTCGTATATGGTTCTATGTCTGCCGTTTTGAATATGAAGATGTTGTTCGTATCTGTTGCTTATACTGATCATCTGGATATAATTAAAGTTGATTGTACGTACTGAAAAAAAGTCAACACAAACTACTACTATACTGTCAGTAAAAAGAATTTGAATACATGCACATATATTGTGGAAGCAATATTTCCAACGGGACAAATCTGAATCACCTACGATCGACATTACTAAAACATATTATGTAAACGTATTTAGTTATTGGTCGTCGAGAGAGAGAGGCATAAATATTTTTTTAAAAGATTATTCAAATTAAATCATGTCAGAAAAATTTCCTTTCGACTAAATACATATAGAAAACACAATACGTAAATACTGTTTTCCCTTTCTTTTAAGCTCACCTGTGCCCGAAGGGCTCATGTGAGCTATAGTCGTCGTCGTCGTCGTCGTCGGCGTAATTTTTTCACATTTTCGACTTCTTCTCCAAAACCACTTGACCAATTTCACTCAAACTTAATAGGAAGTATCCCTAGGGGAAGGGGAGTCAGATTTGAAGGGGCGCCACTAGGGGAATTGTTTTGACAAAAATTCAAAATCTTCTTCTAATAAACTAGAGGGCCTAGAGCTTAATGCTTTTGTATATACTAGTAGTAACTTAAGGGAATGGAGTATCAAGTTTGTTCGAGGCGTGACCCTGAGGTCAAAAATAGGTTACGCGTTTTGGGGTCAAAGTTCAACACTATAGAAAATATGTTAACTTTTCAA